>AWOL01S0026552.1:6512-17971 GCA_000715115.1 Nicotiana otophora | reverse complement strand
TAACTTGAATCTATCATATGCTTCATGTAGATGCTCTCCCGGTAATTACTTGAAGAAGAAAATGTTATCTCGGAGTTCAGACTTCTTGCTTTGTAGAAACCATTTTGCTATGCAACTTGGACAAGTTCAGGCCAAGTATGGATGGAATTAGGAGGTAGATTTTGGATCCACTGTCTTGCCTCTCCAGCTAGAGAGTACTTCAACACTCAACCTTAGGGCATCATCTGAGACATGATTCTGCTTGTGCATCGCACACACACCCAAAATATTTCTGAGATGTTGTGTCGGATCATCATCTGTGGAATTTCGAAAAAACCCCTCTTCCTTGAGTATTAGGATTAGACTGTGTTCCACTTTGAAGGTGGCAGCATCAACTCTTGGAGGGACAATGGCATTTGTATCCTCAATATACTCATCTATATCAGCAAAAATATTCTCTTCTTTCGGCTCACCCATGTTTACCTAATGACACCAAGCAAAGAAAGCAAAATGTGATGGATTAAAAGAAGACCTAAAGTAAAGAACACACTATTTAGTAATTTCAAAACCATATTTCCCGGCAACGGCGCTAAAATGTATACGCTCAAATTACACCTAAATAAATGGTGTAAGGCGGTCGATGTCAAATATAATAACTCAACTAGGTTGGGGTCGAATCCCACAGGGAATAGGTGTGAAAAGATTACTTGAGTAGTGTTCAAATTGACTTAAGTCGTAATCCTACTCCGTTAGTTTCAAAAGAGAGTGTTGTGATTGTGAATTATCAGGAAACTATTTTGTTACGAGAATGTAGTTAATTCAATGGAATGTAATGCTATCGGTATTAATATGATATATTTCTAATGGAAGGTCCTTTATATGCAAATGGTTCCTAAATGACTACCTAATATTTTCCAATAATTAGGTAGTATTGTTTCTTTATGAATTTCCCAAATATAAAAGAGTTACAGTTAAGAACAACCAATATTTCCCAAATAGAACCCACTTATTTCTAAGCGATTCTATTAGTCAAGGTTTAAAGCCTTGAGTTTTTGCTATTCAATTCTACCAAACCCTAACCCGCTTTTCCAAGTCAAGATAGAGTAAAATGGCATTAGTCAATATTTTCAACCATCAACAATAAATGAAGTGTGAGAAATGAATAGATATCAACCAACCATTATATATATATATATATTCAATGGTAAACACCCATTAACATTACACCCATTTAGGGTCCACAACCTTCGCATTTAAAACTAGCTAATCATACTAGAATCCATGAACAAAGTAATAAATAAAGTCATAAAGCTTACAAAGATGACAAGATTCTTGCTTCAAAAGCTTCCAAAATAATGGTGTATTCAATGCTCTAAGTGTAGCCTTTTTTTTCAGACAAGATGTCCCACAAAATCCCTAGTTTTTCTATTTATAATGGGCTAAAAGTTGAGGTCAAAGAGTGACAAAAATGCCCTGCAGGTCAAGTATGCGATCTCGCAGACAGCCTTCGCGGTCCGCATATCTTCACTTTCCTTCGCAAAGTTGGTTGCCCAGATCTTCAGTGTTCCATCACATTTCCCTGTAGGTCAAGTATGCGAGAGAATAGAATAAGTGAAATTTATTTCTCAGAATCAACAAATTCACATGACGGAATACAAGAAGGTGAAAGTTTCCTAAGGGTTCAACAACCTCTCGAAGATAAGTACAGACGTCTCCGTACCGATCCACAAGATTCCATTAAACCTGATCATGACTCGTGAGACCTATGTAACCTAGGCTCTGATAACACCTTGTAACGACCAAAAATATCACACGTCGTGATTGCGCCTATCTCAATACAAGCCGAAAACATCAATAACCCACAATTTCCTTTAAGTTTAAAATATAATATTTAATGTCAATACAAAAATCTCATTAATATCGACATAAAACACTCCCAAAGCCCAGTGTCACTGACTATATAAGCATTTATATATTTCAAGTCTGGAAAACACGGTCTATAATAATCTGAGACAAAATACAATAAACAAAAGGATAGGGAAGGAGAGACAAGGTTTGCGAAACATAGAAGCTACCTATGAATCTCTGGAAAATAAACTATGGGAAAGAGTCAACACCCACTACGTCCGGGATCACCTGGATCTGCACATGAAGTGCAGGGTGTAGTATGAGTACAACCAACTCAGTAAGTAACAATAAAAAATAAAGAACTGAAAGTACTGACGAGTTTCACACCTAAGTAGGCATGCTTTCAAGTTCAACATTTAAAACCCATAGTAATTTCATATCAAATTTAACTGAAACAGAAATTATGTCTTTTAGAGTTTTCCAAAACAATGATATATGACAGCTGAAATGCAGCAATAATGGAATCAATGCATCCTCTCAAAGTAATATTCACTCATACCTCTCATTCACTCTAACCTCACAGTCATTCTTTCCTCATAATCACTCATTCCTCTCAGTCACTCGGCACTCGTACTGAGTAGGTACTTGCGCTCACTGGGGGTGTGTACAAACTCCGCAGGGGCTCCTTCAGCCCTAGCACTATAACAAGCCAATCATGGCATAAATCAATGAAACATGTTATGGCGTGCAACCTGATCCCATAAATAGCCTCAAAATTAGGCCCTCGGCCTCACTCAGTCCTCAACCTCGTCTGTCTCTCGGGCTCTCAGAAATCAAGATAAGCAGCCCAACATCAATGATATGATGCATCAATAATGAATAAGAGAGACTAAGGTAAAAATGTGCAAATAAAATTGTGACTGAGTGCAAAACATCAATTTAGTAGATAATTCCACAAGTACATGACCTATGTGGGTCCCAACAGTGTAAACATATGATTTAAACATGATTTATAGATCAATTTTTCTAATATATGGAAAAATGTATGAATATCAACAAATTATTCAACTACACAGTTCCATGGAATTGACCAAGTCAGAATTCCTATGGTGCACGCCCACACGCCTGTCACCTAGCATGTGCGTCACCTCAAAACCAGTCACATAACACATATTCCGGGGTTTCATACCCTTAGTACCAAATTTATAACTATTACTTACCTCAAACCATGTAATTATTTATTTTGCAATGCCTTCGCCTCGCAAATTGGCCTCCGAACTCCTCGAATCAAGCCACAAATAATCCTATTCAGACAATAACAATTATTGGAATTAATTCCATAAGAAAATAATAATTTTCCAACAAAAAGATAAAATTTAACTTAAAAATTGCCCGTGGGGCCCACATCTCGGAACACAACAAAAGTTACAAAATTCGAAAAGCTCATACAGCGAGTCTAACCATACCAATTTTAAAAAAATCCGACCTCAACTCAACCTCCAAATCCTCAAATCTTATTTTCAAATCCCTAAGTTCAAATCCCCGATTTACATCTCAAAAACATGTAATCTAGCCGGATTATTCTATGGTAATTCAATATTATGGCGTAGAAATGATTGCAAGTGACTTACGTCAAGATTTCTCGTGGTTTTTTGCTCAAAAATCGCCTCACCCGCTTTTGTTAATGTCAAAAATCACAAAATTCCTCGAACCCTTCTGTTTTGTACACTGCCTAGTGCTTTCGCACATGCGTCTCATTAAGACGCTTCTCCGGTTCCCTGTTCTACGACCAAGTTGTCACTTCTGGCTAATTGTGCTTCTGCGGAGCTTTATCCGCATCTATGGACACGCTTCTGCGGTCTTGCCCAACTGCCCTCACCTCCGCTTCTGCGACTTTCCGTTCGCTTATGCAGACCTTGTGCACCTGCGATGCCCATTGCACTTCTGCGTGCTCGCACCTGCTAGCCAGATTCTGCAGATGTGATTGCACCAGAAGGCAAAAACTTTGGATTTTCATCTAAATCCTAATTTGATCCGTTAACCACCCGAAACTCAACTGAGGCCCTCGGGATTTCAACCAAATATACCAACAAGTCCCAAAACATCATATGAACTTAATCGAGTTTCCAAATCACATCAAACAACATTAAAAACACGAATCACAAATAGATTCAATCCTAATGAACTTTGAAAACTTACAATATCTACAAATGATGCCGGAAATTATCAAATCACGTCCGATTGACCTCAAAGTTTGCACACAAGTCATAAATGACATAACAGAGCTATTCAAATTTCCATAATTTGATTCCGACACCGATATCAAAAAGTCAACCCCCGGTCAAACTTCCCAATAAATTCGACTTTCGCCATTTCAAGCCTAATTCTACTACGGACCTCCAAATAATTTTTCGGACACGCTCCTTAGTCCAAAATCACCATACAGAGGTATTGGAATCATCAAAATTCAAATCCGAGGTCATTTACACATAAGTCAATATACGGTCAACTTTTCCTACTTAAGTTTTCAATTATGAGACTAAGTGTCTCATTTCACTCCGAAATCATTCCGGACCCAAACAAACTAATCCAGTAAGTCATAAAATAACTATAAAGCAAACATTGAGCTGTAAATGGGGAAACGGGGTTATAATACTCAAAATGACTTTTCGGGTCGTTACACTTAACCTCGGGTTGAAAGTAGTGACAAACTCGGAAGAAGGTCAGTGTCCGACACCAGTAATCAATAATGAGGCAGGATGTGATAATTTCATTAATAATAAATAACTTAAACGGTTTCATATTTAGCTCGATCACAAATACAGGAAATATAAACATGCTTTACAAGGATACAATTGAAGTCCAAATCTTTCACGAAATCACAAAACTATTAGTTTATCAAAAATGTGATTTTTTGTCACGTTCAACAATAGATAAGCCTATTCATTTACTAGTTAGCATGAGGTAAATACATCTACATGCCTACATGTCAATATACATGCCAAGTCATCAAATGTCCGATTACCGTCTAGCATGAGGAATATGCATCTCTATGCCCATATGTCAAATGTACATGCCAAGTAATAATTTCATAGAGATATAATCAAATACACAATCTTAGGACGCTCCAGGTGCCTGACTCAAATACCCCACTTAATCACACACAATTACTCAGCACCGACGAGTACTTGGCATCAATGTCTCTCACCAAAGCATGTGTAATATCAATGTGCATGTGCCCACTGCTGGCATGTCAAACTCCGGAGGGGCGGATCCATCTAAGTACTAATCAAAATCACATAGCCCAATCACGGGATCTGGTGCGCGGCCCCAAAATTAATGGCAACTAGCCAAATATGGGGCCTATCAAATGCGCAATCTCAATATTAATAAAACTATTGCAGCATGAACCACAATCCAACTTGACTCAAAACACGGCTCTACGGCACACATCAGTCAACAATCCACTCAAGTCTCCATATGTCAACATTCACACAGAAACATGATCCAATTATATAACATGCAAGGACACCATAACATGTGAGATAGTGTCACGCCCCGAACCTAGGGGGGCGATACTGGCACCCGGTGCCTCACCTATCCTTGTGTACCGACTTGCGACTAAGGGACTCTAAACATATAATGTCATACTTTGGCCATGGGCCACATTTTAAGATAATTTGTGAACGCTGACAAAACATCAATATAAACACGGCCGACAAGGCCGACATAACTACTACAGCCGGCAAACCAACAAAATATACATACAAGGCTTACAAGCCCAACATACTGCACTAACTTACAGGATATATTTACAAGCCTCTAGTGATGGATGTACTATGATCGGAGCAGGGCCCCGACCTATCCATAATATATATATACATATATACACAAGATGTACATAAAACTCTAGACCCAGCAACTCCGAAGGACGGGAGCTTACCGATCAAGCTCAACTCAGGCAACACCTACCGAGGAGGTCTACTCATCTATTTGTCTGAAAGTGCATGCATGAAATGCAGCGTCTCTAGCAAAAGGGCTGTCAGTACAAAATAATGTACCGAGTATGTAAGACACCAAATTAACTGAAAGCTAAAACTGAACTGATAATATAATAACTAAAAGTAACTAGCAGTCAAATATAATCTGAGGATATGCTTATCGGCTGATACTGACTCAATTCTCTCAATATAGTAAGTAAAATATTTGTCCGGCCCTATAATAATTGATCTGCCATAGTAGGCTTGCTCATAGGTGCTCGGCCATACTAGTCTCTCTATCTCAGCCAACTGGGCTCGCTCATAGGCAATCGGCCACAGTAGGATTGGTATATAACTTACCTTCTAATCAGAGGTTGCCCAATAGGGGCATGCCAATCGATTATAGCTCGATGGTAATGAAAATACTGTAATACTGTATATGTAGGCTCTCTGCTCTCTTGACTGAAAGAAGATAACACTCAATTAAATTTGAAGTCCCGATAAGGAGAATACTGTAATTTATTAGACTGGCATAATGTATATAAATTCGGGAGTATGAACCTCTCTTTATGCCTCGTTATCAAACACATGTAATTACGAGATCATGCCAAAATGAAGGAAGGGCTTAGCCTTAACATACCTGAGCCTATTTTCTTGATAATCCTTCCAACACACACCAATAGCGACAATATGTGACGGCGAATCGAAATAGGGGAAAATGCATATGATATTCTTGACAAAGTTTGCACCGTACTTCCTTAGAATCGCAAAATCTCACGTTACAGCTTCGACCATTGTAAATCAAATATGATGTTTCTCTTAAAGGTGATGCTGTCTCTTCTAGTCTTAAGGGTGGGTAAGCAAACATTAGCTTTCATTGTTAAAGTGAATATATTTGTACAATTCACGTTGATAAGGCTAAAGAAAATGTTAACCTCGTTATGTACTCTAACGATGTGACATATTGCTACACCTTATATGAGTCACTTAGTGGCTTTGTTAACCACTTCATGGGCTACCATGTTGGTGGTAAGATCCATCAAGCTTATCCAATTCTAATTAATTGTTAATTTATTAATCTCCCACTAACCAATAATTAAACAATTACCCATATATTTAAGAATTATCTCAAATTACTTAAAACACTACTTACTTTTAACACACCTTATACACCTTACTATCATGGTCACGTGGTACCTTGTATGGCACTAGTCCATAAATGTCGGGTATTATAGCTCGGACCGTATTTTACTCCAAATTGCCAAACTTCGACAGAACTTATTTTCTTCGATTCGCTTACCTTCTCACCGTCATGAATTTACTTATCACTTATTTGAAGTAGCATAATACTTATAAACTCAAAATAATTTCCTTCCCGAACTTACGTCAATTAGCCTACGACGAACCTTTAACGTACCAAAATGTGGAATGTAACATCTCATTTTTGAGCTTTCATCAATTTACGTATGGCGTACTTTGATGTAAAAAAACATGGGGTGTAACATTAATTTTACCTTTGGAACATTCATCCTCGAATGTTGACTGGTGCACTTATCATTATCATAACATATAACTCTTGCGAAAACGTTAGTACTCTCCTTGTCATTTAGGCAACTGTTCTGTGAATAAATCCAAAGGCCAGGGCATTCCCCCCTTTTGGCCTCTTTCTCACACCACGACCTGTGGTCGGAATTCTTCAAATCTCGTAACTATTGCTATCTTCTATCATGCAGCCTGTACCACTTTTTCCTAGTGTGTGCTCCTACGCAACTCTTTCCTCCTGCATTTTCCTCCAGTTTCTAGCCAATCTTTAGGCCTCCTTTGTAAACATATACAGAGCTTGTAAATATCCCAATGTGATTCACCTTACGTGGGAATTTTAATCCTGTACGTTTCATGAAATTTCCCCTTTTGTTTCTTCAAATGATTATTCAATTGAAGGCCCAAACTTCATCCTTTATCTATCACAATTACACCCTCATTCTACTACCAGGGTAGCATTCCATCTCTTCTAAATGCTACTAATCTTAGACTCCTTTGAGTTCATTCAGGCTATACTGAGCTTTCTATAACTCAGAGAGACCATTATCTCTCTTGATTTCATGGGCTTAATCCTGAGGACTTATACATTTCTTGTCATCTCCTCACTCACCCTTTCTTATCCTGACTCCTATCATAAAACCTTGTCGATGTACTATACTTTACCGTGCAACCTATACGTATCTATTTATGTTACTCAAAGCCTCCCTTCAACTTGCTTGCAGCATAGATTTCCTTATGTTATTCTGGAACATCAAGCGAGACATCACATCATCTCCAACTCTTCTTTACTCTCTTGGCTAGATCTCTCAGTACCTAGAAATCATAGGCTGGAAGATATGCTACTGATGCCGCTATTAGTCCTGGATACTGAATCCCCATGCTTCTAGCCCTCTATCTGAAGTATTGATTATCCAGAACCTTATGCACTTGAGTATCTCATACGTTGTTCGCCTTTGCCTTACTTATCTCAAAATCTCGCATCACATCTTCTATATCTTTCATGACCTCCCTTCCACATAGTATAATTCATATCCACAACTTGAAGTTTTATTATACTACATGCACCTCTGGTGCATTCACAATCTGATGGGAGGTTCATACTGACTTCTTATGAGGCTGGTACTCTTCTAACTGGCTTTACCGCAGAGCCGTTGTAGAATATGGCTACTGTACTATCTCTCTTGCACCTCTGATATTAAGAGTGACTCTGCAATGTTCTTAATCACGATTTCTACAATTTTCTGGGTCCAATAATCAGACTCCTGATTTACTTAGTTGATGTAAGTATTTAGTTTCCTCTTCCTTCTGATAAACTTTTATGTAGGCTTAAGCTATCCTCTGATCTGCGGCTCATGTTATTAGTTATTACTTTTAGCCTTTCATAGGTGCTATGGAATATCCATGATAAGATCCTTTAACAATTCAATCCTATGTCTATGACCCACACTCAATTCTTCCTTTTAACTTATACCGGAACCTTCTACAGTTGTATGGCTGTCAACATATATGCTGCATGAATAATACTACGAACTCTTAAGTGCGTTCATACCGTTACCAACTATGGATCATGGATCGAATAATTCCTTTCGTTCCTTCTCAGCTTTTTTTAAACGTAAGCTATTACTTTTTCTGGTCTTTCTGCCCCCTTGTTGTGTGCATACTTAGCTTATCTTAGTGCCCACACATATTGGAATTCCATATAACACATATGATCTCGAATATCACTTCTAATATTTCTCCCCGTTCATTAGCCACGGCAGGTGCCACCTTCTTATAGAGTGCATACAATGTTGTTGTAAGACTGTTGTTACATAGCCATTTCCTATTTAGGTCACTGTGCTTAGGTTGAAAACTTCTTACTTATTTCCTCAGCTAGTCTTTCATTGTAGTACTTAGGGAGGACCCTCTGATTCTTGCAAGGCTGCGAGCTTATTACATCGTTTATCCGGTGGAAGNGTAGTCTTTCATTGTAGTACTTAGGGAGGACCCTCTGATTCTTGCAAGGCTGCGAGCTTATTACATCGTTTATCCAGCGGAATTTTTGATGTTCTTTCTTAGTTGTAATTAACCTTACTTACTTACCTTCATGCCCCTGTGCTCGTAGGATTGCTTCTGAGCTGATATTTTGATTGTCTTCCCAGTGGTACTCTCTTTATCTCCGTAACACTCATACGATACCTTTACTACCCCAACTCCTATCTTAATATTTCTCAAGGTTACGATGTCATATCTGCGAGACTGAATGCCTCATGTTGGGATTGACTATGTTTATCTGGCACGATCTGTTGATTTGTCTATATCCTCTTGTCTAGCCATAACTAGGCTTTTCCTGAATCAACTACTGACTACTCGTTGGCCCATTCTCATCCGCGTAATCATTCTTGGGTTATTTATTTTGTCTTAACTTACATCTTATACTGGCTCCTTATTTATCAAAAACATCCCAAGCCGGAACACTTACTTCCTCTCCTTGACGTCGTGCTTGAATAATGTTTTGGAGTCGTAGCATATCCGTAGGATTTAAATAAGTGCAATCTCATTCCTTTTTTTAACGCATTCTTCCTTTACTATTCCATAGTTACTAGAATCACTTAATTAAGATTTAATGTCACATCACTCCATATTCCCCCTTTTAGGGGAGTACTAAGATTTAGTGCTATGATGATCTACGCATAGATATTTTAGCTCTTCATCTTTGGCGTCTTTTCATATCATCGATGACCCTTACTTGCCTTGCGGTAATCTTTCTATATCAAGGATAATAAAATTCCTTACTTGCGAGGGTGACACTTAGTGTAACTGGCACATACAATCCCTTAAGCTTAACCTTGCTCACATTGCTGGCTTTAGGTAAGCGTCTCCCTGAATGACCATTCTCTGAATTTCTTGTGAATCTTCTTTTGTTGTCAATTCTATTATCGCCGGAACGAAGTCTGAAATTCTCATGATATCGACCATTATCGAATCATTAATTCCCTAATTCATATTTAGTTTATCTTGTTCACCAATCCATACTGATTTCTTATTACTCTGGGGTCTAAGTTTTCCTTTTGGTAATCGCGTTAGAGTCACGAACTTATTTCTCGAAATGAGGATATGACTTTATGGCCTATACTCTTTTGTTGTCTCAAGGCATGTCACCTCTTGTCCTTTCCTTCACTTGACCATAGACTATGTAATACTGTCATCTTTTTGATCTATCGTTGTCATCCATGTATCATATATTACTCATAATACTTTATTGACTCAGTTTTTATTATCCGCTAACATTTATGTCTATCACTTTATTCTGAAAACTTCAACAAGGCATTCTTTTGCGTTTAGCTCCCTTTGCTCTGTCCAGTGGCTCTTCGGGTTGCTCAACATTCTCGCTCTACTAGGAATGGGATCCACACTAAGGTAATATTTATCCCTTCCAGGCTTTCAGTGGGCCTATCTTCCGAATTCTTGATCATGCTAGTATTCACATCTAATTATAATATTCTAAAGTGCACCATCTGTGTGTCTCAGAATGAGATCTATTCGCACGTTTGCAATATCCTTTGAAAATGTCAACTAACGCAAACAATCCATCCACCATTTTTGGTGACTCTAACCCTAGCCGGATCCTGATATCCCGTCCTTTTCTTAATTACACCTGTTAGCCCTCATAGGGCATAACTGAGGTGGCTGTGGCCAATTATACATACCTCTGTTATTATTGAACGTAACTCACAATGCCTATATTTTTCTGCCTGAGTCAAAGTACCGATAATCTTCATTAACTGGTACCCCGTACCCTTCTCATCTTGCTCCTTTTGCTTGTTGAAGCTTGTATCTACCTTCTGAGTCTCTCATTGCCTATCACCATAGGGGTGGATATATATTCTTGCCTTAAGGTTCCTTGTTGATAAGCTTACACGTCTTAGCACACACATGATCTACTAAAGACCTTACATTTAGTCATCGTAAGCATCATGCAAAATCTAGTTCCTCTGACTCAACTCTCCCACAACCACATGCAATCTCTTACCAACTGTGTTTTGGTTGTAGGTATCGTCTTATTATGAGTAACATAGAGTTTAGGAGTTTGAATTCTTACAACGGAGCTCTACCACACAATCTAGAGTA
>AWOL01S0026551.1:19000-31683 GCA_000715115.1 Nicotiana otophora | reverse complement strand
AAGTATTTTCCGTTGGTTAGTTATGTTTCTTCCACCCAAAGTAACAATATGGTAATTATTTTCAATTTTTTACTAATAAATATGGAAAGTTTCCTAACTATTTATGTGAATTTTTAGATACGTTGCTCAGCCTCCGTTTAGAAATTAACTAGGCACAAAGTAAGGTTAGGTTAAGTTCATTTAGTTTCTTTCGCTCAAAGCAACACTTAAAAGGCTGTTCTTTTCGAAGAAAAAAAGAAGAAAAGAATTAAATATTCTAGTTTCTAATTGTGTTAATTCCAAAAAATAACTTAAAATGTATCGAGCTTAGAAAATGTTGGAGTTAGTCATTTTTGGTTCAATGAAATATAATCTTGAGTTAATTATTTCTAGCTTAATAAATATTAATTGGAATTAATTTTTTCTCGTTAAATTTACTGTAAACTGGATGCCTTGTTGAATATGCCTTGCTAGAATATTCTTGACTCCTCTCTTTCATTATTTTAAGAACATCTGAAGTAGTAAACATTTATTCATGTGTTTCTTTGTACTAATAAACTTTCTTTTGTTTTTTCCTTTTCGATTCAGGAACTACGTAGCAATTATTAATTTTTGAAAAAATAGAGAAGAGTTGTCACCAAGTGCGGACATAGCCTTTCGGTTATGGATTGACATAAACCTATAACTTTCGACACTGATTATAGATTTATAAAATTTCAAAAAATATTAGATTTGAACCCATAATTTTAATAGTATAATTAATTCAGTGAAAAGTTGAACCATTAAATTTTAATCATGGATCCGCCTCTCGCTCTCACTCCGTTTGACTCATAATTTCATGCATTATCTTCTTTGACAAAAGGAAGTTTTTTGCAATTAGGTTTAATTTTGCACCACTTAAATGTATCTTATAGTAAAAGGAGTGATGTTAAATCGCTATGCGCTACTTAAATTCTTTTTTCAAAATTATTAAGCATGGCCGTGGCTTCAACAGAATATTGCCCACAAGTAGTATAAGTGGCCTCTGGTTCTACTGCTACATCAACCTCGGGTACACCATATAAATAATATAAATGTAATCCGTTAATACTTTATTTTGAAATACAAATAATGAATACACTAACATATACTATAACAAGCTATATATAGTTAAAGTAGTATAATGAAGTGTATCGATGCCGAAACCTATCAAATCACGTCCAATTGACCTCAAATTTTGCACACAAGTCATAATTGACATTACTGACCTACTCCAACTTCCGGAATCGGAATCTGACCCCGGTATCGAAAAGTCTACTCCCGGTCAAACTTTCCAAAAACCTTCAAATTCCAACTTTTGCCAAATGACCTCAAAATGACCTACAGACCTCCAAATCCTCTTCTGGACGCGCTCCCAATACCAGAATCACCATACAGAGCTATTCCCAAACTCGGAATCCCAAACAGACATTGATAACATTGAAATTCTTCCAACATGCTAACTTCCATAATAGGCGCCGAAATGCTCTCGGGTCATCTGAAACCCGCTTCGGGCATACACCCAAGTCCAAAATCATCATACGAACCTGTTGAAACTTTTAAATCCCGATTCCGAGGTCGTTTAATCGAAAATCATACTTTAGTTAATTCGTCCAACTTAAGGCTTCCGAAATTAGAATTTGCTTTCCAAATCAACTTCGAATTTCTCGAAATTAAATTTCGACCATGCGTACAAGTCATAATACCTAAAGTGAAGCTACTCATGACCTCAAACCGCTGAATGACGTGCTAGAGCTCAAAATGACCGGTCGGGTCGTTACATTCTCTCCCACTTTAACATACGTTCGTCCTCGAATGTGCTAAGAACTGTTCTGGAGTTTGCTGAAATCATTGTTTAGCCCCTCGTGCACCTACCCATGCTACCACAACTCAGTTAAGCACATTAGCTCGAGAAAATCTGAAGATCCTCCGCTGTATTTAGGTAAATAAGCCTTAGAGCCAAATTGCAACATCCAAAATTCTCTACTAGGCCTGCTTCCAACATACGAATACCGTTTCAATCACTACACGATGTACCACTACATGATTGTATACTCTCACTGAATTCACACCATGCACCGCATTATTCACATGATCACAATAACATCATCTGACAACAATAGCCGAAATCCCACGAATCTGATGCTCACAACATACCTCATGACACATATAAGTCTTGTTCCAACTCTTGCAATACTGCCACGACGGAAGAGACGTGTAGAAATTCATAACCAATTGCACAGTCAACAAATCATTTAGTCCCTCCTCCTGACAGAAACCATTACCTCATTATGAACTAAATAACGATATTTTCTCTTTAATATGCCTAATATAAATCCGATCGCACTGATTCCAGGTCCAAAAATCTTGCCTCACCCAATACAAGTCGTTCCGGTAATAAGAAACGACAATCACTACCAAAAGTCTCATATGATGCCACCATGTGCCAAGAAGCCACAAACTCGAGTGTGATACATAAGGAAAAACGAACTCGAAAGAACTACTCAACCCACATAGCAATTTAAGCAACCAAAAAGATGTTATGAACCTTCCTTAGAACATGATAAATAAGACACGCAAGAATAGATATGGGGAATTGTACTCAACATCATACTGTTGCGGTGTGCACCCCAATCCACACATGTTACCGTTGCGGCGCGCAACCCTATCAAAACAACATACACGTGGTGGTGTGCCACCCAATCCATACATGACAATAAATAGGGAAGTACCCACCAAGCCAAAACGCTTATACCTACGAAATACCCGAATGTCAACCACAAGCATGCCAAGTGCACAATACCATCAGATAGCGCCATACGCTACAAAACTCAAGCACGACTAAGGTGCAATAAATGCCCTGCATCTCAAGAGCCATCCTGCTCATATAACACCGCAGACTATATGGGATCTCAATACGAGTGCGAATAATCAAACCGCCTCACAATCCACATGGCACAATAGAGACTACACGGAAGGGCCAACTACAGAAACAACATCCAACGCCCATGCGTTCCATGATACTTGCACATCAAATTTGGGTTTCTCCGGGAAGGATCAGTTTGTATGGGTCTGGGCCACCTAGTATCTCTGATCCTTCCGATTGCCAATACAATGCTCGATGCATCGATGCTAAAGTTATATTATGATAACCGAGGTGCCTTTGTGTTATCGGCATACTTGTCAATATCACTTTTTCTCATAAGTCATCGAGAATTCTATCCTCGATCACTTCTTCGATCGTTCCGGGAGGAATTGCGTCCTGCACCATTGTTCCTTTAATCTGCGGTATATGATTGATATCGATCTCTGTTCAACCTTGGATCCCTGTCGACGTCCCTCTGGTTTTTAACTACCGACCTGTTTGGATGTACTGAATCAGAAGGGGCTCGTAATTGGTCGTCCTCGACCCTGATATTCAATTGATATCGATTGTGCACATCTGCCCAAGTTACAGCTGGATACTTGATCAAATTTTGTTTCAGCTGACGTGATGCTATCGAACTCCGCTCTTTCAACCCTTAGGTGAAAGCTTGAACGGCCCAATCATCTGTGATCGGTGGCAACTCCATGCGTTCCATTTGAAATCGGGACATGAACTCCCTCAACATTTCATTATCCCTTTGTCTTACCTTGAAAATGTCCGATTTCCTCGTTGCGACCTTTATGGCCCCATCGTGTGCCTTTTTGAAAGAATCTGCTAACATGTCAAATGAGTCGATGGAATTTGGTGGCAGGTTGTGATACCAAATCCTTGCTCCCTTCGAAAGGGTCTCTCCGAATGTTTTCAACAGCATAGATTCGATTTCATCACCTTCAAAATCATTACCCTTGATAATGCATGTATATGAAGTAACATGCTCGTTAGGATTGGTGGCCCCGTTATATTTGGGTATGTCTGGCATACGAAACCTCTTTGGAATAGGCTTCGGAGCCGCACTTTGAGGAAATGGCTTTTGTACAAACTTCTTCGAATCCATCCCTTTCAAGATTGGCGGTGCCCCCGGTATCTGATCAACTCGAGAGTTGTATGTCTCCACTTTTTTATCATTGGCTTCGATTCTCTTCTCCCCTGATTCAATTCTTTTGGTGAGCTCCTCGAGTATTTTCATTACCGCCCGATTCGTTACCATTCGACCTTTCCAGTACTGGCTCGGTACGATGAGTAATTTCCGGCCTGACCCTATTCGGAGCTCTATGTTGATTTTGTAACTGAGCAATAGCGGCTTACTGAGCCTGAAGCATCTCGAATATCACTTGGAGACTGACTCCTTCATCTCCTCTGCCCTGTGTTCCTTGGCCACTAGATCGGCCTTCTCTGCGTACACTCCCATCGAGATTTGTGCCTAAGTCTGCGTTTAGAGGAACGTGCAAACTGACATCGACTGAATTGGAAATCAGTGCTCCCCAAAGATTAGCTTGTGGCACCTCAACTCCTGGAGCAATCACATTTTCATTTTCACCGTGGAATCCGAGGTCATTGTCACCATGTGTGGATGCGTTTTGTGAGTTTGACAAGTTTTAACCTGAAAGCAAAGATACTTGACAAGAACAAGCGTAAAATAGTGTGTTTTACGAGAATCAATACTGAACAATCACTATTATCCTTAGCCCCATGGTGGGCGCCAAACTGTGGACCCTAAAAATTGAGTAACAATTAAACTTATATTGTGGTTTTAAGGATATGTGATTTAAACCAGTACCAATTGATAAACAACGAATTAGTGAACTGGTTTGCCCTTGTTGTCCTGTTTCCAAATGCCCTTGTTTCCGACAGAATGATGATACCGCGCGTTGCTTTTCTTCTTCAGCTTTGTGATGAAATAGCGATAATTGGTGCTGTCATCATCACCACCACATGGTATTCCGTTGTCGTAAATCTCCCAAGGTTCTTGTTTACCATAGACATCAACGTTAGTGGTGATAAATCTAGAAGCATGCAGCTTTTGTCCAGCGACGAATCTCAGCAAGAACATAAGTCCTTCTGAATCGGTGGGACGGCAACGGAAACCCTCTTGACAGGCTGTTGTAAGTGCTCCATGAATCTGAACAAGAATGCAACTTTCTTCTGAAGAAGTTGAATACCTTGTAACCTTTATATGAAAAGAACAACAATAACAATAACCTTGGGAAACGGAAACCTTCTTGACAGGCTGTTGTAAGTGCTCCATGAATCTGAACAAGAACGCAACTTTCTTCTGAAGAAGTTGAATACCTTGTAACCTTTATATGAAAAGAACAACAACAATAACCTTGGGGTAGAGAGGCTGTTTCTGATAGACCCTCGGCTCTCTCCCGAGAAGAACTTTTCACCTTGATCTTGGGGTGACTCGAACTCACAACCTCTTGGTTGGAAGTGAATGGTGCTTACCACTAAAGCAACCCACTCTTGTCTTAATGTAATGTAATTTATATGAAAAGAATGTAATGTAATAACTTGAAAGAGTGAATGAGGTTTGAGAGTATTTATAGATATCTGTACCACCGTTTAGGAAATTAATACTTAGGCGCGCAGCAAGTAGGGCTTATATTAGTTAATTGTTTCTTCAACTCAAAGCAACAAGTTATGGAAAGTTTTGATCGTGTTTATCTTTTCCCAATCGTATATGGAAAACTTTTCTTTTTTCATATTCATATGCGTATTTCCTATTTGTCCATAGTTCCATATATGTATTCTTTTCTATGATTAATGGAAGTTATTACACTTACTTCCACATATGATTAATTTTCTACATTTAAATGTACTTACTTTGTAATATAAAGAGATAAAGTTAAATCATTATGCGCTATAATTAGATTAATTTTTTGAATGTTGAGAATTTAAAACTTTAGTAATAAGGAAATAATAGTAAAGAAAATTCCAACTCTATCTTTCTTTATACTATAAGCTAATTTTAAGTATTTGGTGTTTGTGACTTTTTTCCAACCCAAATAAGCTATCCACGACCCTTTTAATTTCAGAGTTATCGGAAAGACAGATAAAAACTGCATGACTATGGATTAATGATATAATAGGATTGAAAGTTCAATCACAATGAGAATAGAGTGAAAAGGGCGACATATTCTTTAGGAAAAATGCATAAGTACCCCCTGACCTATAGCCGGATTTCCAACTATACACTTTACCTTTGCTGGGGTTTTATTACCCCCCTATACTATTTTAAAATAGAATAAATCCACCTTTGAGATATTACAACTAGATTTCTGCTTGGAGGTGAAATACATGCCCTAGATAAGTGTATATTTTATTAAAATATTATTTTTCTTTTCTTTCCCTTATTTTCTTCTTTCTCTTTTCTCTTTTTTATTTACCTCATCACAACCNTTGAGATACTACAACTAGATTTCTGCTTGGAGGTGAAATACATGCCCTAGATAAGTGTATATTTTATTAAAATATTATTTTTCTTTTCTTTCCCTTATTTTCTTCTTTCTCTTTTCTCTTTTTTATTTACCTCATCACAACCAAACTAAACAACAAAGTTTCACCCTATGTTCTAATTTTTGGCCCCTGATCTCTTCTCTTTTTTTCCCGGCTGCTAAGCTAGGCTTGAGGCCTTTAAATGACTATTATGGTAATGGCGTTTTGAATGGTTTCGATCACCGGTAATTGTGTGGGCATAAAAATGGTGGCTCTTATGATTAAGAGGCGAGTGATAGTGAATTAAGTGAGTACATGTGTGTCTGGTGGGTAAGAAAAGGCTTCTTCCAGTTTGAAATTTCAAAAGCTCCATGTTTTTTGACAGAAAAAAGATTTTCCGGTGATGGACATTTCCAAATCTAAGTGGTTTTTATGAAAGTGTGGTTTGTGTGTTTGAGAGGGAGAGAAAGAGAATGAAGCTGGCTAACCAAAATAGTTAAAGAAGAAGGCCATAAAAGTCGCCGGCGAGTGTTGTATGTTATTTACGGGAATGGTGAAGTGGAGGAGAAGAAGTAAAAGGAAAGGGAAAAAGTAAGAAATTATATATCTCACTAAAAATTTAAAAAAGCAAAAACAATTTGGAAAATAATTTTTCTTGCTTCTCACTCTCCCAAGGAGAGTGAAGTACACACACTCTGCCACCAAATCTTTAAGGGTGAAAATAATTCTACTTTAAAATAGTTTAGGAGATAATAAAATACCCGCAAAGGTAAAGTATGTAGTTGAAAATCCGGCTATAGGTTAGGGGTATGCATTTTCCCTATTCTTTAATGATAATTGAACGTAGCAAATGATCTTGTTCTTGACGAGCGCAAAACCTGCGTATAAACTTAGGCTCGCTATTCGAATATATTATAGAAAATATCGTATCCACAGGAATTGGATTTAAATAGTGCTTTCATAGCTTCTAGTCTTATTGCTATTCAAGCTGATCAACAATTTGGAGGTGTGTGAATTAAAACTAAAATTAACTAACAGTCTAACTATTGGATAATAACAATTTCAACAAGTTTAAGCAAGAAGATATCAATTGGAGAAAATAAGGGTTGATTGGATAGGTGCAAGATACTTGTTTGAGAATTAACTCTAGTTACTTCACTCTATGGTTCAAGTGAGTCTCTCGAATTCATTCTATTATTAGTTTGAACGTTCAGTAGAAACTCCTCTCTCGATTAAGTCTCAACCTCACAATATAATCTAAGTTAAGCTCAGTGAAGATATGCAAGAATTCGTAGTGGGTTAATCTTAGGAGAACCTCTTTCGATTAGCCTCCTAATTAGGTCCAAGCATTAATTCAACTAGCCTCTTCTGATTACTAATAAGAATCAATGAATTCAACAAACAAGATAATGCAAAACATAACAAGTTATGCCTCTTTCGATTACATAAACATGTGAATATGTATTCAATAATAAAAATACCCAAAACGATTCAATATACAAACACTAGAGTTAATATCCACAAACAATTCTCAAAATACCAAATCCAACAATTCTTCATGGATATGGAAAAATTCATCACAATTAAGTTTGAGTCAAAGGAAAATATAAAACATCCAAACCCTTGTCTTGAGTGAGTATGAATGGTGAAATCCTTATGCTCTTGCTTCTCCCTCTTCTCCTTAGCTTCCTTAGGTCTAAATTATGTCAAAAGTTCTCAAAATACCGTTTTTCATGTATATATATCAAGTAGGGTTGGACCAAAACAAATATACCTTCTCCTACGCGAAATAGGACACTTTTCCGGAGTTGGACGTGCACAGCCGTGCACCTGGAAGTGTGCCCGCGCACTTGGCTGTGCACTTTTTACCCTGTTCTGTTGGGAATTATAAAAAAAGTAAAGCCTGAAAGTTGTATTCCTTTGAATTAGATTTCCAACAATATATTGTGCAGCCCAAACAGATCTCTGAGATAAACGTTATGTTCATTTTACTGGACACTGCGCAGTATGCCTGCTCGATTCTTCGTTCATTCTCAAGTATCATCTGTTGATCCCCGAACATGATCCTGGCTTATATCCTTGTGCTTTTACTCAGACTTCAAGGCTCCAAATCACTTGAATTC
Organism: Nicotiana otophora; assembly: GCA_000715115.1. Taxonomy (NCBI): domain Eukaryota; kingdom Viridiplantae; phylum Streptophyta; class Magnoliopsida; order Solanales; family Solanaceae; genus Nicotiana; species Nicotiana otophora. Next base: position 23,202 of record AWOL01S0026551.1, on the reverse strand, counting down.
ATTCCATAACATCTACATAGCTCGGAATCACTCCTACAAGGCATAAAACACACAATTAGTGCAAAACACTAGCGATTAAAGCTCAAACTCAACTAAAGTGCAGTAAATTGGAATGTAATAATTGACTAAACATGCGATTATAGCCTACCATTAGATCTTAGTCAATAATCAAGCTAAAAGAAACATGAGCAAGCTAATGAATCTTATTCACTAATCTAAAAAACAATATGAAAGTAATTAGTGAATACTATTAATATATGTTTCAATACTCTGTTTAATTAAGTGAATGTAAAAATTTTAAGTTTGCGAATGTACAAAATAACATTGTAAATAGAAGTGTGTTAGTGTTTTGAATGAATCTCAAAATTGAAAAATATGTTATATCCAGGGGGATGGGGAGATTGATGAAGATGTCAGACATCGTATTTGGGCGGGATGGATGAAATGGAGACTCACTTCCGGTGTTTGTGTGACAAGAAGGTGCCACCGAAACTTAAGGGTAAGTTCTACAGAGTGGTGGTCAGACCAACGATGTTGTATGGAGCTAAGTTTTGGCCAGTCAAGATCGCTCATGTCCAGAAGATGAAGGTAGCATAGATGAGGATGTGCAGGAATACCGGGTTAGATAGAATTAGAATTAGGTTATTTGCGACAAGGTGGGTGTGGCCCCTATTGAGGACAAGATGTGGGAAGCGCGACTTAGGTGGCTTGGTCATTTGAGGAGGAGCACATACGTCCAGGTGAAGATGTGTGAGAGGTTGACATTGGAGGGATTACGAAGAGGTAGAGGTAGGCCTAAGAAGAGGAGGGGAGAGGTGATTAGGTAAGACATGGCGCAACTTCAGCTGACCGAGGACATGACCCTTGATAGGAAGGTATGAAAGTCGAGGATTAGGGTAGTAGAGTAGGTACTCTAGAGTGGTCATAACAGTAGTATTGACGCATTTATGACTAACTGTTGTTTTCTTTCATTGTTGATCACCTTACTATCTTGTTGTTTTAATTCTGCTTTTATATGGCTTTTTGGTACTGTCAATTCTTGTCTATATTTTTATTATTGTGGTGCTTACGCTTTCCTAAGCCGAGGGTCTATTGGAAACAACCTCTCTATTCTCACAAAGTAGGGGTAAGGTTTGCGTGCACACTACCCTCCCCAGACTCCACGGTGTGGGATGATACTGGGAATATTATCAATTTTAATATCACTAATTATTAAAAATGAGTATCATTAATTATTAGTTAAGTTTAAAAAAAGAGGGACAAGCCTAAAGCCCATAAAGTGGGAAGGCAAAAGGCTTAAAGCCTTGAACAAAACCGAATTAAAAAGCCTGAAGGCTGAAAAGCCTTGTACGAACTAAACAGAAGGCTGAAACTTCTTTTCATTCACGCAAGCCTTATACGAAAAAGAGAAAAAAAAATGCTTCGAAATATAGCAAAGGCAGCCTTGTTGCTCAATACTCACGCATGCCACAGGAAGTTCTAGGTTTCTTTACAAATCACTAATTCTTGAACTCTGGTATATAAACTCCCTATTTTTAATTATCCTACAGTAGTAGTTGGTAAGAATTGAATAGTTAATTCCCTTCTTTCTCTGTATAAATAGTAAAATCCATGTTTAAGTGTGAACCTTTAAAATTGATTAAAATACATTGTTTGTTGTAGAATCGATTGTTTGATGGGTATAAATTGGACCGGGGCCTACGTATTAGCTCGAGAAGTTTTGAGGTGAGTTGATATAACCCTTTATTAAAGTGGTTTAACTCACAAAAGCACGCATACAAGGTGTTCGATGAATTATCTAAAAGAGTTAATATGTGCTTAATCGGAGCGAGTGAGTATTTATTAACTTAGAATTATTCTAGCTAAAGTTTAGATGATTTATTATGATATATGTGCATATATTTTCAGATTGTTGTGTTATTCTTATATGCCATTTTTCATATTGAAAATTCATGAAGAAGCAAGAATCTTTAAAAATACCTTTGAATGTTTATTTCATTCTTATGCTATGCTTTAAATGTAAGGATACCAGCATGAGTATATATAGGATGTTCCAAAAACGATTTTGACTTGAAAAGTCACAAGAAGAAGTTTTAGAAAGAAAGGATTTTTGGGAGTATCCTCTATTCTGAGAAGGGGTCATCGTCCGGGCCGAGGGTCCTCACTAAGGCGTTGACTTCCTAAAACTACTTGTGCCAAAGTAGGGAGCACACGAGTCAAGGATCTCGTTGCTGAGAATTTAATCATACAGGCTAAGGTATGATACATGAGCACTGAGAAGCATGAAGCGAGTGGCACCTCATGGATTGGGCTTATTCAATCAGGTTGGGATCGATCTTGTGGCGATCACACGGTGACTATGACAGAAATAAGTCAGGATAGTTGGAACTGCCGAAGTATAAAGTGAAGTATTGTTTTATAATAAAGAAAAAGTAAGGAATTTCTTTTAGAATATTCATAAACTACTACTCCCTCCGTTCTAATTTATGTGAACATGTTTGACTGAGCACATAGTTTAAGAAAAAATGAAGACTTTTAGAATTTGTGGTCCTAAACAAGTCAAAAAGGGGCCCAGAATATTTGTGTGGTTATAAAAGCTTCTCATTAAGGGTACAATTGTAAGTTTAGGCTAATTTATTATCAAATTTAGAAAGGGGTCATTCTTTTTGGAATTGACAAAAAAGGAAATAGGTTCACATAAACTGGAACAGAAGGAGTACTATGCAATTATTTTAGAATTGTTGTTAGAAGGTTTATGTTTTCCATGCATTCAGAATCTTTATTTGTAATGTATATTTTATTAAAGTTTCGTCCCCTATTGTCGAGACTCACTGAGTACAATGGATGGTACTGGCGTTCTCTTTTGGGAACCTACGTTGGTTTGCGGTACAACGTAGGAATAGATTTTGCAGGCGAGCATGCTACATGTTAGGACTTCCCTCTCTTATAGTGCTATTGGGGAGCTTCGTATTTGTTCGTGGAGTATTCCTTTGAGTCATCTTTGTTTAGTTATTTCTTTGTTTACTTGGAGAACTAGCCAGGCAATTTCATGTCCTAAGTAGTGCGTCATTTTATCAGTAGAGGCTTCATAGACATAGTCGATGGGTTAAGATTCAGATGTTTTTTATAATAACTTAGCAGTATGTCAGTAGTTACTACGAACAAAGTTTGGGAGTTGGTTATTTTAGATATTCAAATTAATTAAAAGTATTTGGTTAAAGTATTTCCTTGTTGCATATAAAGTTTGAGGTTATAATAGTTTTAATAAGTAGGAGGCTATAAGCATTTAGGTAAAGTCTCATTTTTTCATACTTTAGATCGTGCAGTAGAGCCTACCTCTAAGAAATTATCTAATGTATTTGTTTCTTAAAAACTCGCAGAAATGGCTCGTTCTCGCAACTCTGACACCGACACTCAAGATGCTACTCAAGAAACTATTGCCACTATTGTGGCTCAAGGTAGAACGAAGAAGGCTTCAATTGAGAAAAGAAAGGGTAAATCCACAAAGGGGGTTCAAGTACCCAGGGTTGAACATGAAGAAGGGGTGGAGCATGATAAGCCAGTACCTCAGGATCCAGTGCCACCCCCAACAACAGTTTCGACTCAGACATCTTTATTTCCAGAGGTGGGTCAGATGTTTAATATTGTCAACAGTGCTATGGAGATGTTTAAAGCCTTTGTGGCCAACCAGAATGAGAGAAGAGATGAGATTCCACCTCAATCAAATAAACAGAACAATTATGAGTCCTCAAGAGTGAATGAATTTTTAAAGCTAAGTCCTCCATTGTTCCGTGGTACTATAGTTGATAAAGATCCAATGTTGTGGCTGGAAGGTGTCAAAAAAACCCTTCGAGCGATGTAGGCATTTGATGATGAAGCTGTGGAGCTGGCTGCCTATCAGCTTAGAGATGTGGCTGGTGCTTGGTTTGAGATGTGGGAAAAAGAAAGAGATAAAGATGATGTTGCTCCTACTTGGGAAGAATTTGAAGAGGTCTTCATGGCTAATTTTATACCAGAAGAGGATAAGGAACTAAGGCTACAGAATCCGAGCAGCTCAAACAAGGGAATACAAGTGTACAAAAGTACTACATGGAATTCATAAGTTTGGCTAAGCATGCTCCTCACATGGTTAAGACAGAAAAAGCAAGGATCCGCAGGTTTGTTGGCGGTTTGGCTTACCACATTAAGGATACGACATCAGC
>AWOL01S0026551.1:3628-17586 GCA_000715115.1 Nicotiana otophora | reverse complement strand
CCAAGCACTTAGAAAAATACAGATAACAAAGGAGAGAAGAAAAAGAGCAGAACAAGAAAGCCCGGACAGCGGGTGGGTTTAATGGTACATTTAGCGGAGGTGGAAGGGGTTCCTCCAATAAAGAGTCATTAGCACCAGCTCAGTCCAGTCATCAGTCAGGTGGTGGGTCTTCCTTCAGACGTACTCAGAGTTATGGAAACCAGTCTCGCCAGAATCAGAATTTTAGGATATCATCCTCATATAGCCAGAATCATGTTGAGCAACATTCACAACAACAAGGTCTTTTTGGTACATGTAAGGGCAACATTCAGGTCAGTGCAAGCTCGGGTTTCAGGGTTGCTATCATTGCAGAGACAGTGGTCATATAAAGGCAAACTGCCCAAAGTTGCGGCGTAATTTCAGTGAGGGATCAACTCGTCCTTCTAGTTCTATAGCTACTACAGTTGCACCACCTTAGGCTCGTGGTTCTCATAATCAGGCAGGGCATGGAGCAGGCAGACGTGCAGATCGAGTTACTCAGGGAAGGGGACAACCCCATTTGTTTTCTACACTTTATCGTCAAAGTGTAGAGGCATCTGCAGAAGTTATTACATGTATACTTCTAGTCCGCTCACATAATGCTTATGCTATAATTGATCTAGGTTTAACGTTTTCGTACGTGACTCCAACTTTGCTATTAACCTCGGTCTAGAACGTGAAAAACTTAGTGAGTCATTCCTAGTATCTACTCCAGTTGGCGAGTCAGGAAGCCACATAAGTCTATAGAGGTTGTATATTTTAAGTCCAAGGTCGCAGCACCGAGGCCAATCTCATAGAGTTAGAAATGGTGGATTTCGATGTGATAATGGGTATAGATTGGTTGTCTTCCTGCTATGCCATGGTAGATTGTCGTGCCAAGATAGTCAGGTTCCAATTTCAAAATGAAGAAGTCTTAGAGTGGAAGGGTAGTTCAGCATCGCTTGTAGGTAAGTTTATTTCTTACCTTAAGGCACAACGAATAATCGGCAAAGGGTTTCTTGCCTATTTGGATCACATCATTAATGCAGAATCAGAACCACCAGATCTTCAGTCTATGACAGTTGTTAGATAATTTCTAGACGTTTCTTAGATGACCTTCTCAGACTTCCTCCTGAAAGAATCATAGACTTTGGCATCGATCTCATGCCAGGCACTCAGCCCATATCTATACCTCCTTATAGGATGGATCCAATAGAACTTAATCAGTTGAGAGAACAATTGAAAGACCTTATTGACAAGGGCTTCATCAGGATAAGTGTTTCACCGTGGGGTGCCCCGGTCATATTTGTCAAGAAGAAAGATGGGTCTCTCAGAATGCGCACCGACTATCGGCAGTTGGATAAAGTTACCATTAAGAACAAGTACCCACTACCAAGAATTGATGATTTATTTGATCAACTTCATGGTGCAAAGTACTTTTCAAAGCTAGACTTGAGGTTGAGGTACCATCAGTTGAGAATCAGGGAAGAGGATATATTTAAAAGAACCTTTAGAACTCGCTACGGGCACTATGAATTTCTAGTAATGTCCTTAGGGTTGACAAATTCTCCAGCTGCATTCATGGACCTCACGAACAGAGTTTTCAAGACATTCATTGATACCTTTATTATCGTATTTATAGATGATATATTGGTATACTCTAAGAGCAAGGATGATCATGCAGAACATCTCAGGATAGCATTGCAGACCTTGAAGGAGAATGAGCTTTATGCCAAGTTTTCAAAATGTGAGTTCTGGTTGCAGTCAGTGGCATTCTTAGGCCACGCGGTATCTAGAGAAGGCATAAAAGTAGACCCTCAGAAGATAGAAGCAGTCATGAACTAGCCAAGGCAGACAACGCCAACCGAAATCGGGAGTTTCTTAGGATTAGCTGGCTACTATAGAAGGTTTATAGAGGGATTCTCCTCACTTGCAGCTGCATTAACTAAGTTGACCCATAAAGTAGTTAATTTCCAGTGGTCAGATGCTTGTGAGCAGAGTTTTCAAGAGTTAAAGAAGAGGTTGACCATTGCACCTGTGTTAACCCTGCCGACAGGTTCGGGTGGGTTCACAGTGTATTGTGATGCCTACAGAGTTGGTCTTGGGTGTGTTCTTATGCAATATGGAAAAATTATTGCTTATGCTTCCAGGAAGTTAAAGAATCATGAGAATAACTATCCCACACATGACTTGGAGCTTGCAGCAGTGGTGTTTGCATTAAAGATACGGCGACACTACCTATATGGAGAGCATTGTGAAGTATTTACAGATCACAAAAGCCTCCAGTACATTTTCAAGCAGAAAGAGTTAAATTTGAGACACAGAAGGTGGCTCGAGCTATTGAAGGATTATGACATCAATATCCTTTATCACCCGGGCAAAGCTAATATGGTAGAAGATGCACTTAGTAGGAAGTCAATGGGTGTCCTAGACCATCTTGCAGTACAAAGGAGAAGTTTGGGTCGAGAAATTTGAAACGTAGCAAATGATGGAATTATATTGGATGAGACCGAAGAAGGAGGTATAACTGCGTATGCCTTAGCACAATCCTCTCTTGTTGCGCATGTTAAGGATAAGCAAGACGAAGATCCGTACTTAGTGAAGTTAAAAAAAGGAGTCAGAAACAAAGAAATCACTACTTTCACTCTAGGAAGTGATGGAGTTTTAATGTTGAATGATCGGTTATGTGTGCCTGATGTAGATGGGCTTAGAAGGTCATAATGGAAAAAAGCTCACAGTTCGAGGTACTCTATCCACCCAGGTGCTACCAAAATATATCTGGACTTGAAAGAGTTGTATTGGTGGAAAGGCATGAAGAAGCAAGTAGCAGAGCATGTGGCCAAATGTTTGAATTGCCATCAAGTCAAATCCGAGCATCAGAGGCCTGGTGGCCTAGCTCAATGTATAGAGACACCACAGTGGAAATGGGGGATGATTAATATGGATTTCGTAGTAGGTCTGCCTCGCCCATATCGTAAGCATGATTCAATTTGGGTTATTGTAGACCGACTGATAAAGTCCGTGCATTGCCTACCAGTAAAGACGACATATTTCGCAGAGCAGTATGCACAGTTGTAGATCAAAGAAATAGTATGATTATATGGTACACTAGTTTCAATCATATCTGATAGAGGCCCTCAGTTCACGACTCATTTTTGGCAGGCATTTCAGAAAAGATTAGGTACCAAGGTCAATTTGAGCACTGCTTTCCATCCACAGACCGATGGCCTGGCAGAAAGGACCATTCAAACTCTCGAAGATATGCTGCAAGCATGTGTTATAGATTTTGGAGGTAATTGGGATGATCACTTGCCACTTATAGAAATGTTTTACAATAGTAGCTATCAGGCCAGCATTGGTATGGCTACTTATGAAGCGTTGTATGGGCAAAGATATAGGTCTCCAGTGGGTTGGTTTGAACCAGCAGAGGTGTCGTTAATCGGTCCAGAGTTTGTTTGTGAGGCCTTAGAGAAAGTTCAGCTAATCAGAGAAAGACTGAAAGCGGCTCAGAGTTGTCAGAAGTCATATTCTGACAAGAGACATCGTGACCTATAGTTCATGGTTGGTGACAAGGTGTTTTTGAAAGTTTCACCAATCAAAGGAGTTATGAGGTTTGATATGGCTATTTGGGTTTTCTTCAATTAAAAAGCATGAAGGATGAAAAGCCTTTTACGAACTAAATAGAAGGCTGGAACTTCTTTTCATCCTTATACGAAAAAGAGAAACAGAACGCTTCAAAATAGAGCAGAGGCAGCCTTGCTGCTCAATACTCACGCATGCCACGGGAAGATCTAGGTTTCTTTACAAATCACTAATTCTTGAACTCAGGTATATAAATTCCCAATTGTCAATTATCCTAAAGTAGTAGTAGGTAAGAATTGAATAGTTAATTCCCTTATTTCTCTGTATCAATAGTAAAATCCATGTTTAAGTGTGAAACTTTAAAATTGATTAAAATGCACAGGTAGTTGTAGAATCGATTGTTTGACGAGTATAAATTGGACTGGGGTCTACGCATTGGCTCGAGAAGTTTTGAGGTGAGTTGATATAACCCTTTACTAAAGTGGTTTAACTCACAAAAATAGGCATACAAAGTGTTCGATGACTTACCTAAAAGAGTTAATATATACTTAATCGGAGCGAGTGAATACTTGTTAACTTAGAATTATTCTAGCTAAAGTTTAGATGATTTATTATGATATATGTGCTTAAATTTTCAGATTATTGTGTTATTCTTATATGCCAATTTAATGTTAAAAATTCATGAAGAAGCAAGAATCTTTAGAAATACTTTTGAATGTTTATTTCATTCTTATGGCATGCTGTACATGTAAGGATACCGGTATGAGTATGTATAGGATGTTCGATAAAAGATTTATTAGACTTGAAGAGTCACAAGAAGAAGTTTTAGAAAGAAAATATTTTTGGGAGTATCCTCTATTCTGAGAAGGGGTCATCGTCCAGGCCAAGGGTCCTGACCAAGGCGTTGACTTGTTGAAACTACTTGTGCCAAAGTAGGGAGCACACGAGCCGAGGGTCTCATTGCTGAGAATTTACTTAGCCAAGCTAAGGTATGATACATGAGCGCTGAGAACCATGAAGCGAGTGGCACCTCGTGGTCTGGGCCTATTCGATCAGGTTGGGGTCGAACCCGTGCCGATCACACGGTGACTAAGAAAGAAATAAGTCAGAATAGTTGAAACTTCCGAAGTATAAAGTGAAGCATTTTTTTTATAAGAAAGAAAAAGAAAGAAATTTCTTGTAGAATATCATAAACTGCTACTATGCCATTATTTTAGAATTGTTCTTAGAAGCTTTATGTTTTCCATGCATTCAGAATCTTTATTTGCAATGTATATTTTATTAAAGTTTCATCCCCTGTCGTCGAGACTCACTGAGTACAATGGATGGTACTGATATTTTCTTTTGGGAACCTACGTTGGTCTGCGGTACAACGTAGGAACCGGTTTTGCAGGCGAGCATGCTACAGGTTAGGACTTCGCTCTCTTCCAGTGCTATTGGTGAGCTCCGCTTTTGTTCGTGGAGTATTCCTTTGAGTCATATTTATTTAGTTATTTATTTGTTTACTTGGAGAACTATCCACACAATCTCATGTCCTGAGCAGTACGTCAGTTTATCAGTTGAGGTTTCATAGACACAGTTGGTGGGTTAAGATTCAGATGTTTTTGATAATAACTTAGCAGTATTTCAGTAGTTACTACAAACAAAGTTTGGGAGTTGGTTATTTTAGATATTGAAATTAATTAAAAGTATTTGGTTAAAGTATTGCCTTGTTGCATATAAAGTTTGACGTTATAGTAGTTTTAATAAGTGTTTAACCAAAAAATAAGATTCTCAGTCAAAGCCTATTTTTAGAAGTACCGGGTTACTGATAATCAAGAAATTTATTATTCTCTCAGAAATAAGAAAGGAAATTAGAATAAGAAATGACAAAGTAATCAATAGGAAGCACAAGAAAGTAGTTATATTCCAATAATAATCAGAGCGTGTCTTTACAAGTGAAATTTTCTTCCCTTATATAGGAATTTATAAATATAACATTTCTTCCCTTTTATGACCGAATCATTATGAGCATTAATGACATTAATGAAACATTATAATTGGCAACCGTAACTGTTCATGAAGATTATGTAACGGTTCTGATTCTTCTTCCATATTAATTAGAGGTTCACGAATATTCCCTCTTTACTGTCTTGATTCATCCTGCCTGTGTCTCTTCACTGAGTAATTTAGGCTCGAGCAACCGTACCCTTTCGACTTGTGAGTGATTTGCTCGTACCTGTTGTAAATCATGAATCTTTTAATGCGACACTCCAGTTGTTATCTTCTTAGTGATCTACGTATCTTGCCTTGTCATCCTCATATAATTTCACGTGTAATATTTATTTTTTACTAATACATATAGTCCCCCCACTTGCCAAATATTCAACAATTGAATATTTGGGAAGTGGTACACATTTATGGCGGGAAATTTTTGCCGCCGTTTCCCCTGTATCATTGTGTCTTTTTTAGTACCAACGCGTCGTATGTCACTTCTATTTAATGTATGTGCCACGTGGCATTTGTTCTACGACTCTTCAACGGTTTTTAGGGCTTTCTTGCTGCCGCGTCAGTCACGAAGTGACTGTTTCATTATGACATTTCCATCATGACTCTCTTTACATGACAGTTGCTTTTGTTATAAATACCTCTTGTGCCTTTTCTTTCACGAAAACCTTCAATCTATAGTATTCTTCTTCCATAATAATTCTTATACATCAGCACGTATTATTTTACAGTACAACCATGTCTTCATCGAACCCTGATCTTCGCAGATTAGTAATTGTAGATGAACTTCCCCCTTCAACTGCTCCTGTTAGGAGTAGAAGAGGCGGTAGGTTGCGTAGCTTAGGATCTTTATCTGTTCGTGGTTCTACTTCTCAACCCAACATTGCTACCCCTTCTTCTTCTAGAACTACGGCTTCTTTAACTCATAGATCTTCTGCCCGAAATAGGGATTCGAGTGAATCTATTCGAGAACCAACTGTTGACGAAATTATTCCTGCAAAATTTTCTTTCTCCACTGATCGTGAATCAACTAGAAATCAAGTTACTTTTATGACTTCCCATGGTCGTGCCAATGTTTATCCTTCCCAGATTACTGTGGGTTTGATTTCTCTTGTGCGAAGAGAATGCCATTGGAAATTTGATTTTCCAATTTTAGTTCCTGGTCCAAACCAAAGGATTACTTCACTCCAAGCTAGTTACTCTTTCGTTTACACATATCCTTTTACGTTAGGTTTTAGACCACCTATTGACCCAGCCATCATAGAATTTTGCAGTTTCTTTAACGTTTGCTTAGGACAGATTGGTCCTATTGTATGGAGAGTTGTTGCATGTTTAAGATACCTGGCTAATTCAGCTTCTTTACCCTTCACCTTTCAACACTTGCTTTATCTTTATTCCCCTAAGTTGTTTAATTCAGGGGTGTTTACTCTCGTGGCTAGGAGTAAAAGGGTTTTGGTTAGCCCTGAAGATGATAAAGATCGTGGCTGGTATGCCCGGTTTTTTGCTGCTCCCACAAGTGATTTAGTGGGTGAAGAGAACATGCCTTTTCCAGAAAAAATGGAACTTTGAACGTAAGTTGTTTTTAGATATCTTTCTTCTCTTTTATGAAGGAAGAAGAAACTTACGATCCCGTGGCTGTTTTTGTTTTGTTTTTGGTTTTTAGCAACCATGGAAGTTGTTGAAGAAATACCAGACTTCCGTGCTTGGGTAGAAAAATTATTGTCGGTTGCTCCTATAGAAGGAAGGTCTTGGAAATACCTTTCTCATAGGTTTGGTTGGAAAGCTAAAACTCATGGTATGCTTCCCTTTAACTTTATACCTTTCTTTCATATTTATTTGGAGATTTACTAACTTCTTCTTCTGCTAGGGTTTCCCATTCAGGGTGCCGCGTCTATTGCTTCATCAAGACTTTCTTTGTCCATGGCTCAAGAGATGATTTTGAGTTCTTCATCAAAGAGAAAAGCAGAGAGAGCTCATGGTTCTGAGGGTGAAGAGGAATGAGAGGAGGGCTCTTTAGTGCGTAAGCCTCGGGTTAGGAGACGTGTTGTTTCGGATGATGAAGCCACTCCTCCTCCAAATTTAGTTCCTGTGAATGAGCCTGAAAGTGACACTTTGGTGAGCTTTGATGAAGAGATGATTGCTGCACCTCGTGACTCTACAAAACAATTATTTTCCCATGGTTGATAGTGAAGACTTTGGCTTAGTTTCTGATGAAGCACCCCTTGCCTCCTTTCCAGTATCTGCTCCTATTGGTTGTCGGTTTCCCGCGCCTGTTGTTGCTTCCACTGCTCCTTCCGTGGCTATTTTTACTTCCTCAACTGTCCCTATTTCTACCACTTCTCATGTTGAAGTTGGTTCTTCCAGTAGCAGTAGGATGATAAAAAAAGTTTCCATTGAAGTCCCCGAGGATGGCAATATTTTGCAAAAGTCTGGCCAAGCTGATGTATGGCTGAAACTGCTAATTGGCCCAGTTGAGAAGTTTAAATTGGAAAACCACAGCTCTTTGACATGGANAACTTTATAGGGTCCTTCCCAATTTGGATTTAACTTTCCTGCTCCGTTTTAAGAACGAAGTCCCCAATTTTGAAGTACCTGAGGTGAGACTTTCTGTTGTAGTATCATTCTATGATTTGCTTTTGTGCTGCCATCCGTATTAAAGCTGCTTCTCTTTTTTGTTCGCGTAAGTCCTAGTTTGTTCTTAATTCCTCATCGTTCTACTCTTACGTTGCCAATGTGATTCTCGTGCTTGGTTCTCCTATTTCAACCGGGATTAAAGCTTTTGAATCGTACACAAGCGAAAATGGAGTTTCTCCCGTGGTTGTTTTTGCTGTGGTTCTATAAGCCCACAACACTCATGGTAGTTCTTCAGGCCAATTCCCTTTTGATTTCTCTAGTCTCTTCTTCAAATTAGTGATGATAATCTTATTCGTTGACTCAACTTGTTCATTTGCCACTGGATGGTAAGGTGAAGAGGTTATTCATTTGATTTGCTNTTGTCCATTCATCTTTGAAGGTATAAGCCTTAGTTTTTTTTTTTTTTACTTTCCTTGTGATTTCATTATCTTTGTTTGATAATCACTTTTTCCCTTTCTTTTGTAGATCAACTTGATAGGCACAGAGCTGATGAAGAGAATTGTCCATTCTGAGTAGTTAGTCAACGACTATCATACGAAAGCGGACAACTCGAAAGAACAATTTGAAGGCCTTCTGTTAGAACAAGAAGTTTTAGATGAGGAAAAGTGTGCTTTGGAATAGCAAGTGAAAGTTATGGCAACAGAATTGGCGATTGAAAAAGCCTCTTCCGGTCAAGTGGGCAAGGATAAAGACCTCCTTGAGTCTTCATTTGTCAAGCATCTTTCTAAAGCTACTGAGGAAATTAGGGGTCTAAAAGAACTGCATAATCAGAAGGAAGTCTATGTTGCGGAGCTTGTTCAAACGCTCACTCAGGCTCAAGAAGACCTCCATGCATCTTCTAACAAGGTCCAGTACTTAGAGAGATCATTTGCCCCTTTACAAACTTCTTATGATGCTGCTTTGACTGAAAAAGAAGAGTTGTAGGCCGAAATTGAGCAATGGGAGAGGGATTACGAGGCCCTTGAGGATAAATCAACTCTTGATGTAAGCTGGGCTTTCTTGAACACGCGCCTCGAGACTTTGATGGAGGCTAACCATGAAGGTTTTGACTTGACTACTGAGATTGCAAAAACTAAGGAAAACATTGAAAAAACTCAACAGAGTCAAAACTTTTCTTCACCTGAGGTCGGCATTCCTGAGGGCGATAAACTTACTCCTGGTGAAGTTAATGTTCAATTCTCTTCTGCTCAAGTCGAACCTTCTGCTGCTGCTGATGATGCCATCTTGACTTCTCCCGCTGCTGATAGTACTACTTTAGAATCTACCCCATAGTGAACTTGTGTTTGGAAGGTTTATTGTGTTTGGTTTTTTTTATTTGTGGAATGGTTGGCAAGTTTTACCCCTGATCCGTTCTGGAGTTCAATATCAAATACTTTTGTTTAAACTAAGTTTACACTTAGTTTTAACCGGGTTTATATAATATTTCATTTTGAGTTTCTGTTCTACTCTTTTATTATGCATTTAAAAATGCTTCAATACTCCGTGACTTTTTGAACAGGCACGAATCATAAAAGAGGGCCCTTTTATAAACGACAGTTAATGAAGAAGATGTCTCAACTTCATAGTGGTGTAAACATACGAAAGAAGAAATAGGAACACACACGTTTCTTTGAATAACTTTGAGGATGTTTTGTATCATTCGAACTTTCAAATTGTATAACACTTTACATGTATTCAAGTATCATCTATAACTCTTTCGTAACTGTTTTTTTATAACAGTTTTTACAAAATTCAAGGGTATATCTTGCAACCCATGACTAAATATTGCCTTTAACCTAAACATTCGTAAGATTTTGAAATTTACATCCACGAGTGTATTCTTCATAGGTTTTTGAATCAGGCTTGCATTTTTGGCTCTTGACTTTTCTCTTAACTTTCGATTTGTTGGGTAGACCATAGGCTTGACTTGAATTCTGACTTTTCCAGTCTTCTTTACCTTCCTTATATATATATATATATACCCCCAAGTGTTTGAGCTTTGAAGTATGAAATCTCGAGCACTTGATTATTCCTTCCATATGGTCCATTTCCTGAAAAGGAAAAACATACGGGACTCGGAGGTATATATAATTTAGATGATGACTGCTTAACCCTTTATATTTCCATCAGAAAGGTTGCAACCCTAGACCGAGAATAATATTGCTTCCGCGTGTCCTTCAGGTCTAATATCATCATTTGGTGTGGGCTAGCTTTTTGCCTATCATCTAAAATTGTTAGTATAATTTTAACTGTACAAAACAAAAATCGTAATTGAACGATACCTGACCGTGGGTATTTTTTTTTGCTCAGAAATAGTATTTCTTTAAATGAACAGCATTCCAACTCGAGGGTAAAACCTTGCCATCCATGGTTTCTAACTCGTAGGCACCTTTTCCAGCAATACCTCGAACTTTATAGGGTCCTTCCCAATTTGGATTTAACTTTCCTGCTCCAGTTGTTTTCGTTGATTGGAAAACCTTTTTAAGAACGAAGTCCCCAATTTTGAAGTACCTGAGGTGAGCCTTTCTGTTGTAGTATCGTTCTATGATTTGCTTTTGTGCTGCCATCCGTATTAAAGCTGCTTCTCTTCTTTGTTCGAGTAAGTCCAAGTTTGTTCTTAATTCCTCATCGTTCGACTCTTCCGTTGCCAATGTGAATCTCGTGCTTGGTTCTCCTATTTCAACCGGGATTAAAGCTTCTGAACGGTACACAAGCGAAAATGGAGTTTCTCCCGTGGTTGTTTTTGTTGTGGTTCTATAAGCCCATAACACTCCTGGTAATTCTTCAGGCCAATTCCCTTTTGATTTTTCTAGTCTCTTCTTCAAATTATTGATGATAATCTTATTCGTTGACTCAGCTTGTTCATTTGCCACGGGATGGTAAGGTGAAGAGGTTATTCATTTGATTTGCTAACTTTGAAAGAACTCCGTGATTTTTAAGCCTATAAATTGTGGGCCATTATCACATACGATTTCTTTTGGGACTCCAAACCGGCATATAATGTTTCGCCAAATGAAGTCTTTCACCTCCTTCTCTCATACCTGTTTGAAAGCTCCTGCCTCTACCCATTTGGAAAAGTAATCTGTTAACACTAATAAGAACCGTACCTTTCCTTTAGCTTGTGGTAAAGGCCCTACTATATCCATTCCCCATTTCATAAATAGCCACGGGGAAATAACTGTATGTAATAACTCTACAGGATGATGCATATTGTTGGCATATCATTGACACTTATCACATTTGGCTTCAAACTTTTCCGCATCTTCTTCCATTTTAGGCCAGTAGTATCCTGCCCTGATTAGTGTTTTAACTAAAGATTTTCCACCTGCGTGATTTTCGCAATATCCTTCATGTACTTCCCTCATCACGTACTCCATTTTATTGGGTCCAAGGCACCTTGCTAAAGGACCGCCAAACATTTTCCGATATAAATTCTCTCGAATTAGGCAGTAACGAGCAGTTTTTCGTCGAAGCCTTTGAGATTCTTTCTTGCCTTCAGGTACGATCCCGTACTGCAAAACATTGACAATCTCGTTTCTCCAATCCCAGGTTAAATTATTAAAGCTTACCTCATGTTTATCCTGGTCAAGTGCTGAATGAAATAAATGTATTACAATAGCATTTTCTTCACTTGTTACTTCCGCAACTGAAGCAAGGTTAGCCAACGCGTCTGCTTCTGCGTTTTCTTCCCTAGGTATTTGCACGACCTTCCATGATTGGAATTGCCTCACCAGTTCTCATGCCTTTTCCAAGTATTGTTGCATTCATGCCTCTTTAGCAGTGTAAGTCCCCTGCATCTGATTGACTACCAGTTGAGAGTCACTTTTAATCATGATTTGCTCTATGGAGAGTTCTCGTGCTAGTTCCAAACCTGCAATTACAGCTTCATACTCTGCTTCATTATTAGTAATATGGTAACATTTAATTGCTTGTCCTATACTTTCACTTGAGGGTGGGATTAAGACAATACCTAAACCGGCTCCTGTGACATTTGAAGAGCCATCAGTGAATAAAGTTCACGTACCTGGATTAGCTCCAATAAAAATTTGTAATTCCTTTTCTACTTCAGGAATTGTTTTTGTATCCGAATCTGCGACGAAATCTGCTAAAACTTGAGATTTTATTGCAGTTCTAGGTTGATAAATAATGTCATATTCACTTAGTTCTATTGCCCAGTTGGCTAGTCTGCCTGACAATTTTTGTTTATGCAAAATATTCCTTAATGGATATGCAGTTATTACGGAGATAGGATGGCATTGAAAATATGGTCTCAATTTCCTAGTTGCCATGACTAATGCTAAAGCTAGTTTCTCTAGATGAGGATATCTAGTTTCAGAATTTAATAAAGATTTACTAACATAATAAATAGGAGATTGTTTACCTTTGTCCTCCTTTACTAAAACTGCACTTACAGCTACTTCTACAACTGCAAGATATACAAATAATCTTTCTTCATCCCTTGGTTTAGACAGTAGGGAAGGATTTGTTAAGTATGCCTTCAAATCTTTGAGGGCTTGTCGGCATTCCTCAGTCCATTCAAACTGATTTTGCTTCTTCAATACTGATAAAGCTTTTCTCCAAAGATCTTGAAATGAATCTTCCAAGAGCTGCAATCCTACCTGTCAATCTTTGTACCTCTTTTTTGCTTGTGAGTATATAAGGTATTTCTTCAATAGCTTTAATCTTTGTGGGATTTACTTCAATTCCTCTATTAGATATGAGAAAGCCTAGAAGCTTACCTGAAGCTACACCAAAAATGCACTTTTCTGGGTTCAGTTTCATATTATATCTACGGAGGATCTTAAAAGGTAGTTGAAAGATGTTGAAAATGATCTTCCGCTTGTGTAGATTTGACCAACAAATCATCAATGTACACTTCCATCATCTTCCCCAGGTGTTCTTGGAACATCTTGGTAACCAACCTCTGATATGTGGCTCCAGCATTTTTCAAGCCAAAAGGCATGACTTTGTGACAATAAGTCACAAAGTCAGTATAATCCACACAAACTCTCCATTTACCGTTCGTTTTCGGAACTACC
This sequence comes from Nicotiana otophora, assembly GCA_000715115.1. NCBI lineage: Eukaryota > Viridiplantae > Streptophyta > Magnoliopsida > Solanales > Solanaceae > Nicotiana > Nicotiana otophora. Next base: position 4,369 of record AWOL01S0026551.1, on the reverse strand, counting down.
ACAGTATTAGCTAACCAGTTAGGATAGTTTACCTCGCGTATTGAATCGATCTTTAAGAGTTTCTATACCTCTTCATCGATCACTTGATTTTTGAATGATCCTTTCTTTCTCTTCTTTTGTTTGACATGTATGAATGATGGATCTTCATTTAATTTATGAGTCATCACCTCCGGAAGTATACCTGTCATATCTGAATGGGACCATGCGAAACAATCTACGTTAGCTTTTAAATGTTCAATTAACTTACCTCTCCTATCTAGTTTTATCCTTGCTCCGATATGAATTCTTTGATCTGGCCATTGTTCGAATAGTGGAACAACTTTAAGCTCCTCAATCGTTGTTTTAATATTTTCGTTCTTCTCTAGCTCTTGAATTACATCTGGTCTGGAGTCTATATCTGTTTGTTGTGATACAATTTCTGTTGAAATTTAATTTACCGCATCTTTCTCACTTGCACCCGCATCTTTCTCACTTGCACTCGTATCTTTTTGACTTGCACTCGTATCTTTTTGACTTGCACTCGTATCTTTTTGATTGGCTGTATCACCGAATTGATGCTCCTTGAAGTTTGTTGTTCTCTTCAAATTTTTTGAATTCCCCATTTTGAAGGAAATTTGATAACCTGATGTCATGTGGATGNATAGTCCCCCAAGTATTTGAGCTTTGAAGTATGAAATCTCGAGCACTTGATTATTCCTTCCATATGGTCCATTTCCTAAAAAGGAAAAACATACGGGACTC
>AWOL01S0026548.1:7886-28285 GCA_000715115.1 Nicotiana otophora | reverse complement strand
TTCACGTATATATCAGTACACAATGAAACAAAAAGATTCAAGTAACACCTTTGTCCTTTGCAACATCTAGAAAGTACTGAAGCTCAAGAGCCTCCCTGCAGTACATCATTCCTCTCACTGGAATATCACGAGCACAATAGAAGAGAGCATAGTTGAGTAAAAATAAAATATACTGTTAGAAGTTACATGAAATATTAAATATGTTATTGCTATTTGACTTGTCCTTGCAAGTGTCTATCCTCTATAAGATACCGACTAACGAATCAATTCATTCCTATTTTTATTTAAGCATCCCATCTTATGATCATTGATGAGGTCCTGGAAATTTTTCCATTGATCTATTTCATGGTAAAATAGAAACAATTAAGTTTAGTGCTTTATCTGTGTTGCAATGTGATACAGCAATTAACAAGCCACAGATTACACACTCACCTAGATATATCTTCTAAAGGTAACATCAATTAACAAGCCATAGATTACACACTCAGCTGGATATATCTTCTGAAGGTAATACCATCCTCATTTTCCTAAAGTTCCAAATGAGTACACACAAAAACTAACTTTATACGAGCATGCCTATATATATAAATATATATAAAGAGTTCTATGGTCGACAACCTATCAAATGTAAGATCTTCGAGTCTAGTTTCTAAGGCTTTAAACCGTTTATCATTTGGATATTTCTACAAGGAGTTATGGACGTTTTAGTAAAAGGTGTCCAGCAGTGGAAAACTTGTAATACGAGGTACAACCTGCAAAGCACAAGGTACAACTCACTGAAGCACATGTGCCTATATAAGGCAGTCACGGGCAGCCGCCATTTTTGGGGATTTTCTTGAGCTAGAGATTGGTTCTTTCATGGTGGATTCGACCTTGGGGACTACTTAAGAATACAAGGTGAGTTCTTTCTAGATATTTTAAGTTAATAACATCCTATTAACACTAGTATTAACATCTTTCAATCTTTGAAATCCTAAGAAATCTTTCAAGTTGTTCAAGAATACCAAATTTTCCAAACATTGGAATTTTAAGAAAAAGCTTCAAGAAGGTAATACTAATGCTTCAAGCTCATTTCTTATGAGTCGGTGAGAGTAATTCTAATATTTATTTCAAGTTATTATGGTTGGATGATTGATTTCATAAACCCTAATTCATGGCATTAATAGTGTTCTTGAGAAAATGAGAAAAAGATAAATAGTGTTCCTAGAAATGAAATTAAAGGATGCAATGAACCTATGGAATCATTTTCTAGATTAGTTAGAAGTATTCAACTAAGTAATCACCAAATTGAATGTTTTGGAAATATTGGTTAAGGAAGACGATGAATAGTAATTTGGCGGTGTTGGAGAATTAATGTAGTATCCATGATGACTTCAAATGGGTATTAAATGATAAGATTGGAGTTGAATGTGCTAGTAAGTGAACCTATTAGACGATTTGAGCTGGAGGCTTGTAGCCAACTTGTGAGCCATAAATGGATATTGATAAATATTTTTGAGTCATATTTTGATTGTAATTGGGATTGTAATTGTAGATATCAATTTGTTGGTGGCGTATGAGCATTTTATTCAATGTTATGATGTCAGAGGAGGATTTAAAAGCTTGTGAATGTTAATAAAGCGAAAGCGAATTTTGGAGCGTTGGGCATCGGTCGAGTTGTTTGAAAGGCTTGGGAGCTGGCTATGGAACTTCGGAACGAGGTAAGTCTCTTGTCTAACCTTGTAAGAGGAAATTTACCACATAGGTGATTTAAATTAATAATTGTTGCTAATTGTGGGGGCTACGTACACACGAGGTGACGAGAGTCCATTCGTAGCTACTAATATTCGGAAGCCCGGGTAGTTTAGGACTCAAATCATGAATTACTTGTGACAGTCATTTGGGCCATTTTTGGATGTCATTTCACGGCCCATTATGCGACCGCAAAACTATTTCGCGGGCAGCACACTGATCACAAAACCAACATGGAAAATTTTGCGGAGGGAGGTTCTGCGGCGTATTTTGCGACCGCATAACAGGTCTAGGGACCGCATAACGGCCGCAGAGTGGGGCAGACCAGCCTAATTTCGGAGGGCCATTTCGCGGACCACAGAAGAATTATGTGGTCGTATACGGTCGCATATGCAACCGCGGAACCCATTTCGGAGCTTCATTTTTGGGTTTTTATAACTCGACCCCATTTCGTTATTTAGACTCTATGGACCATTTCTGAAGGGAGAACTTGATATTTTGAATGAGAGAAAAGGCTCTAGAGAGGGAGATAGTTCCTCAATCAATTATTCACTAGTTCTTACTCAAAATCTTGGAAGAATTAACAAGGGAAGCACACTAGGTCTTCATCCCAGAGGTAAGATTCTACACCCTATCGCTTAATTTTGAAATTTAACTATAAATAGGCAATTAGTAAGGTGATTCATGGTTATGGTAGGCTTATTTTGCATGCATGATTGATCATAGGATGTAGGGAGATTGTTGAGCTAAAATAGTAAAGAAGAAATTGTGGGATGAATGAATTCACCATAAAAGGACCTTGAAATCTTAATGTACACCTAGTGCTTGATAAAATACTCAAATAAGCTAGAACCATGATAATCTTCCTAATTCAAATTGTTACTTTTCTAAAATAGATTGAAGTTGCTAAGATTTCCGGAACATTTTAGAGTTAAGGAAGCTCAAGTGAGGTATGTTGGCTAAACCCTTCTCTTAAAAATTGATCCCCACAATATGCAGTAATTCCCGTGTTGCTCATTGTGAATCGATTACCCGAATAAGCTAGTGTCAACAGATATCCGTGATCAATATGTAATTCAAATGCTCTTGTTACATTGTACCACTATTTGAGAATGTGTATAAAGTATGGGTTGCATATCTAAACGCCTTGAGTTCGAGTTGTGTTTCAAATGAAAGCTAATGAAAGATTGTGTAAGAAATCGTGATGTGCCTAAGACTCCTATTTGCTCAAATGTATGCTTAAATATCTTGAATAGAAATGCCTTGTTGTTGGAAAGTCTATGATGATGGTTGAAAGTAAAAAAGGTGTGCATGAAATACGAAACATGAAATACGAATCACGTAATACAAAATGTGAAATATGAAACACGGCCAATGTGCCAAGAGAAATAATATAATTATGACCATTAGTGCCAATTAAATGAAGAGATATGCAAGAAATATAAAACGAGATGATTGATAGAAAATAGTGATGTCTAACATGAGATGGCCTAGCCGATCGGGTCGTGATCGAACGCCATGCCGCACACATGGAGGTGACTCTGTTAGAACTTGTAACTGAAATTATGATTTGGTTGATGTCTCGCATGAGACAGCCTAGCCGATCGAGTCATGATAGGACGCCATGCCGCACACATGGTGGCGACTGTGTTAGAAATCATAATCGAAATTGTGAATAGTGCTACCGGTACCAAAGATTTCCCAAATTAAAATTTGGAAATTTACTTAAAAAGTTACACTATCTCTAATTTGATATTTGCTAATTGTTTGAGGCTTTAACTTGATCCTCCCCATTGATTAATTTCTGGTGACCTACTCTGGATCAGTGGAGAACCTACTTCATTTGAAGGTCAGTAAGAAGACTCACCTTAATGGGTTTGCCAAAACTCTTTGTCCAATGGTTACAAAACTGGTCTCTTGATTGGATACAAACCAAGCAAGAGAAGAGACACAACAACACAAAGGACATAGTAAGCACTTCTATAACCATGTTAGCTATCAAGGACTTGTAACATCAAATATTGCAAACTTTCCGGTAAAAATATGCTCCCTTAAACCTAGTATTGTCAGTTTTCGCTGCCTATGAGGCTTCAAGAATTCCTCCAATAATATTTTTGAATAGTCCGAGTAACATAATATTTCTCATCTTGAAAGCTTCATCAAAATAATTATCCTAGAAGTAAAAGGAGCAAGACTCCTCGTACATTATAATGAAGATGCAGAAAAAATTGAAACTTGATTCATATCTATGGTTTGTAATGCTTCTCCACGAGTAAACATGATGGCATGATTTTGATTTTCATGTTTCCCTTCCCCAATTTTAGGAGGACCAAGAAGCTTGATATGGTATTTCCTAGCATGGTAGCACAAGAAAACACTGCTTATTCTAGTTATATGAAAGTAATTGTTTGCGCAAATAACAAATAATTGAGAAAAAAGCATTTGTTAAAAACATTTCTTTGTTTTCCTTCGCAGTCACACTCATACCTCATCCAACTTATGACCTCCCTTTACCGGTATAGAGTAGTAAACCTTCTCGGACTTCCCATTAACAGTTTCATCAAACTCATCTATGTAAGCAACACGCAAAAATGGATGCCTGAAAGGTTGAGAATAGAATTAGCGGTACCCCCTATTTCCAACTAGTAGAGTACTCAGATATTCCAACTTATGTCAAGATGAGATTCAGAATATTGACATAACAACTATGGCATCACTGCTCACTAGATTTATTCTAAGCACCATAGATCTGACAAGACACAATATAGGTGAACTTCAGATCTTCCAGCGCCTGTGCACGCTCCTTCAGTACTCTATAATCTGATTGATTCATATCAATGATCCGATAGCATCCAAATATTGCTACAAAGTAAAGAGTATATCGTTAGCACCAACCACATCCAACTCACAGTCTCACATATATATCAGTACACAATGAAATAAAAAGATTCAAGTAGCACCTTTGTCCTCTACAAAATCTAGAAAGTACTGAAGTTCAAGATCCTCCCTGCAGTACATCATTCCTCTCACTAGAATTTCACGAGCATAATATAAGAGAGCATAGTTGAGTGAAAAAAATATATAATGTCAGAAGTTACATGAAATATCAAATATGTTATTGCTATTTGACTTGTCCTTACAAGTGTCTGTCCTCTGTAAGATACCCAGTAACGTATCAATCCATTCCTATTTTTATTTAAGCATCCCATCTTAGGACCATTGATGTGTTCCTCAAAATATTTCCATTGATGTATTTCATGGTCAAATAAAAACAACTAAGTTTAGTACTCTATCTGTGTTGCGATGTGATACCGCAATTAACAAGCCATAGTTTACATACTCACCAGGATATGTCTTCTAAAGGTAATAGGAATTGACAAGCCACAAATTACACACTCACCTGGATATGTCTTCTGAAGGTAATACCATCCTCATTTTCCTTGTTAAGTTCCTCATTAGAATAGAGAACATCTTCATTATAGTAAGGAGTCAAGACACTGAACAATAAACAAAAATATTGAAATCAGTTATGTAATTGTATCACAGCAAGCAGACACGTCGTTGCAACATGAGAAAATATTATGAAACATGAATATCAAGAACTATAAGATATTTAGATGAAGAATTTAAAATTAACAAGCATGGTAATTAGGGAATTGGTGTTTTCCGAACCAATCAAGTGAACAAATGAAAGAAGATGTTTGTCAAGTGCATGTTGTCATTCATTTAATATATGAAAGTGAGTCCCCTTATTTTCTCCAAAAATTTCTTTTCTATTGTCGTTTTTCCCCTCAAAATCCCCATACCACAGCTGTCAAGTATATGTACGGTGTCGGTGTGTCCATAACAGAGGACAAGCATCTATTGATAACTGCTTTTCTAAACCTATTAATAAGGTAGTGTACTCCCATTATCCCTAAAACATGATCTGCTCTTCTTTTTAGTCATTCTTAAGGAACTCGTATTTTATCATTATAGAAATAATTTCTCTATCCAATGTTCAATGTATTATAATCATACAATATTCAATATCATGCCATACGTGATGTCATAGTTTCAACTAACTACTCATACTTCAAACTATACTTTTAAGTACTACAAATTAAAAATATTATATGTACAAACAGTTTACTCTTAGTTTCATTTTTAATGAGAAATATGAAAGAGTGAGCACTTTCCTATACATTCAAAGACCCATTCAAGTTGTATATGGAGCATAATAGTGGACAAGTATCTTCTAATTTATTATTCGCTTAAAATTGTAAGTTGGAAGATGCTGAAAATTGAAAAAGTCAGCATTCGGCCCATCAGTAAGAAAGTCCATAAGGTTTGCTTTGTGTCACTATTTGAACCATGTTAAATTTTTATACTTTTTGATAAATAACAAAGTGAAAAAAGGAAAAAAATATAAAAGAAAATATAAAATGCCACTCCTATATAGCTTCAGCAGTGCTGCATAAAGAACAACATCAACATATTCAGTGTAATCCCACAAGTGGGATCTGGGAATGCTTCATAAAGAAGAGAGACATAAAATTCACCAGCAAAGCAATAAAGGTCCTTTAAGAGCGTGATTTAAAGAACTAACAAAGAAACAAAGCTCAGTTTTTAAAATATCTTTTCCCCCCAAGATCTGTTATGAGTAAGATGGATATTTATCCTTTCAAATATCTGCTACTTTCTGTCAGCCTGGTGAGCTCTCTCTAGAATTCTAGGGGAAAAAGAACATTAAATGTACATCAAAATTGAAGATGCTCGTTACAATGCATACTTGATTACGGAAATCTCGTATCTTCTTAGAAAACTACTTTATGTCAAGAACTAACTCATGGCCATTAACCATAACATCTTGAATTATAATTTCCGTAATATCTTGGATAAGGTTAATCACAGGGGATCTTTTTGCCTCTCCATCTTCATAATCAGTCACCTGCAAGTACCATATTAAACGCACAGAACGTACTAGCAGACAACTAAACATCCACAATTTCTTCAAAAAGTAGAAAAATACAGAAGGAAGAATTTAGAACTAGTTAGTTGTGTTTGTGCAAATACATGTATTGCACTAACCAGCGGATTCAAGAATATCTCCAATTTATCATTCAGTAAGGGCAACCCATTCATCCAAAATCTCCTTAAGAACCTTCTTTCTTTTATGATGCCATTCACTTCTTTGCGTATCTGCTCCACAACCCTATAAAAGAGACCAAATTCCAAGTGGTCATATGTCTTCTTCGCGACAAATTACAGGAAAATTGTATGACAAGTATGGACCTGAACCTTCAGCATTAGATAGTCCAGAAAATAAACAAAAACATAGTACCTGAAACTGCCTTACATCTTGTCATCTTTGTTTTCCAGAATGCCGACCAACAAATATCTGAGTGTCTCATAGCATACAATCATTGTAGAGCGCATAAAATCATCACTTTTAATCTTCCAGAACAGGTCAGCATCTTCTTTTCCCCTGAAATCTTTTGCCATGTCCAGTGCTATTGAAATCTAATAAGAATCAGGTGAAAAACATGAGCCAAAAAATGAATATTGCAATGATCTAGAAAAAACAACAAGAATCAAGTATCACATTACTAGCGAGCAAGAAATGAGGTCACTAAATAACAAAGACTTCACTTGATGAATAGGGTACAAGAAATAGATCCTTTCCCTGGCAGTTCACAGCCACAAAAGAATCACCAACTTAATTTTAAAGTATATAACAACCAAAATCTATTCACTAAGTTCGGACCATAATGAATTTCAGGCATAGTCCCCACTTATGGTTAATGAGATCCTCCATCCGCAAGGAAAGTATGACCTCATTCCACATCTGAGAGAACTTCGCAATGTTCTTCCTTTCCAAAGAATCATCCTACCACAGTAACACAAAGTTCAGCAGAACAAAAATAGTTAAAAAAGGACTAAGGATTTGTGATGATGCAAGAATATGGGAGCATCAATTTGCATATATAAGTAAGTGCTACCTAATGTCTATGCTTTCTTTCAGCTTTTGAAGATGGCAGAAGACATTCACTAAAAGCTTAAGGAATTGTCTCAAATCATGATCGTAACATCCCTGCCATCCTTATCTGAAAAACAAAAAAGTAGAAATAGTTAACAGTGTGAATTTGTTTTTCAAGAGGAGCCAGAATAATTCAGTCCAAGAAACCATTCATCGCTTTAATAGAATTAATCAACCTCGTCGAGGTGGCAGAATGCACCATAGATCACTCCAACAATTGTAAATATATATTTGGTAAAGGTCCCGAGGGCCTCGGGTGAGTTTCGGACGGGGTTCGGATCGATTTGAGCTTTATTGAAGATGCTGGAAATTCTATTTTTTACTCCAACCATTGGATACGGTTTCTCAAACCGTTGGACACGGTTGCTCCAACTAGTTGACCTCATGGTTGGGAAGTTGAAGGATAATGTTCGGAAGAATAGGGCATTTCTATGGTGCATTATGCAGCCGCAGAATCACTCTGCGGGCCACAAAATGGCGGCAGAGCGAGGCAGTCATTTGGGACATTTTTGGATGTCATTTTGCGGCCCATTATGCAACCACAAAACTATTTCGTCGGCGGCACACTGATCGCATAACCAACATGAAAAATTTGCGGAGAGAGGTTCTACGGCGCATTATGCGACCGCAGAACAGGTCTGGGAACCGCATAATGGCCGGAGAGTAGGGCAGACCAGCCTAGTTCTGGAGGGCCATTTCGCAGACCACAAAAACATTATGTGGTTGCATACGGGCCCAGATTCAAATGATTGAAATTGAATGGGCAGAACGGAGAGATAGTACTTTTCATGTTTAGGAAAGTACTAAGTGATACCATGGAGGAACAACCAGTAGTAGAAAAGCATAGATATGTCAAGTAAATGAGAGGAGAATCCCATTAGGAGAGGGATTAGGAGAGGAATTTAGGGTGTGGCGGCGATTTAGGGTTCTTCAGAGTGGGGGAGAGCTTTAGGGCGGCAAATTTAGAGGGAATAAGATTAGGGTTTGGGGTTGGGTGATTTAAAAGGAGGGATTAAATGTGGGTTGTTGATCTTAGAGCTCAACGGCTAGGATTGTAAAGAGGGTTTGGGAAAGGTTGGCTAGGCGGGTCGCTACCGGTTTGGGCTGGGGTTATTGGGTTAGTGTATTGGACTGGTTTGGTCCTAGAATTTGACTCAAAATTGGGCCAACTTTTAAAAATAGAAATTAAAAGAAAACTAATTTAAGTAAATAGCTAAATAAATATATAAAGATGCTACTTATGCAAATTGATACTTTACAATAATAGGAGACTATAAAAAATGTAAGATATTATTTTGACCCTAAATAAAATATCAATTGCAATAAGAATACAAAATATAGGCTATTATTGTAAATTTATGCAAATAGCCTAAAAATACCGTTAAAAATAGATAAAAAATGGGGTAAAACATTTCAAAAATATATTAGGGATGCAAATAATAATTTTAGGTAATTAAGTCATCACCAATAATTTAAAGGGAAAATTAATAAATATTTATGTAATTTAAATGCAACAAAATTAATTTAAGAGCTCTAAAAATATGAAAATATTATAGAAGATGCTTGTATATATTTGTAAACTTAATAATGATGCATAAAAATGCTATTTTGAAGGCATGTATATATTTTGAAAAATATGAAAGCAAAATTGGGTATCAACAAATCTCATATCTAATCATGCAATAAATTTAAATAGATTAAGATCACTTACAAAATTGTTGTAAGTGACAATCCCTCCTAAATATTGCCTCTTACCGACTCTAGGGTCGTAAAAATATTATAAACGAAGCTAAGTCCCGATTTCTTCAGGTGCAGAAGCCGCAAATGTAATCTTGGGTTGGCATTTGCAAACCCTCGCAATTGTGAAACAAGGATCGCAAAAGAAAACCCTTAGCCCATTCAGATGTCGCAATTGCGACTAAGGCTTTGCAATTGCGTTGGTAGCCTACGTCGCAAAATCGACACAATGTCCACAAATACGACCAAACCCAACTCTATATGGTCTTTGCAAATGTGATAAGGGCATCGCATCTATGACATCTTGGCCTCCCCTTCCATATTCGCAATTGTGACAACTGCAACACCAACAACCTGTAACCAGCTCAATCCAATCTGAAACACGTCTGAAACTCACCTGAGCCCTCGAGGCCCTACACAAATTATTCATACAAGTCTAAAAACATCGTACAAACTCGCTCGCACCATCAATGAACCAAAATAAAATTCGGAATCACGAATCGGACATCAAAACGCATAAAATTGCACCATGAACTCAAGAATCACTAGAATCACTACCAAGCGTCAGATTCCTATCAAACCAACTCGAATGACACCAAAATTTTCAAACAAGTTACAAATGATAAAACTAACATATTCCAAGTCCTAAAACAAAAATCTGAACCCTATTCGAATAAAGTCAACCTATAGTAAAACTTAAAAAATTTTAAAACCTTCAAATTGCCAACATTCGGCAAAACAAGCCAAACTAGGCAAGGAACCTCCGAATTCAATTTCGGGCACACGCCTAATTGAAAAATAAATATGCCAACCTATTGGAACCATCAAAACATTGCTCCAGGGTCATTTTCAAAAAGTCAAAATCTCGATCAATATTTCTAACTTAAGATTCTAGACTAAAAACCAAAAGGGCCAAATCAACCAAAACCTTTCCTGAAGCAAAACCAACAATCCCCGCAAGTCATAAATAAACAAATACACATGTTTGAAACATAAAAATGGGAAACATAACTCAAATAGACAAAACGTCTGGTCAGGTCATTACAAGTTCACTGTTGGCTTGCCCAACGACAATATTGGGCGCCCTCACGGTCCAAAGTGTGATTTGGATCGTGAAAGTGATTGTATGTTATTAAGTGGGGCATTGATCCAGGAACCTGGAGTGTGATAAGAGTGTGTGTGGCTGATGATATTTCAATGAAATTATTACTTGACATGTATATTTGACATATAGGCATAGAGAAGTATTTTTCCCATGCTAGAAGGTAATAGTACATTTGATGACTTGGAATGTATATTGACATGTAGGCATAGAGATGTATTTACCCTATGCTAACTTGTAAATGAAAAGGCATATTTGTAGTTGAAAGTATGGAAAAATCACAGTTCTTGATAAACTCATATTTTTGTGATTCCGTGAAAGATTTGGACTTTAGTTGTTATACTTGTAAAGCATGTCTACATTTCCTGTATTTTTTATTAAGCTGCATACGAAACTGTTTGAGTTATTTACTGTTAATGGAATTATCACATCCTTCATTGTTGCACCCTATTTTTCACGAGTCAAAACAAGATCCAACTTGTGGTTTCCCTGTTGATGATAAAAGAGAGTCGCCACCTAATATTTAAGGCATACTAGGGTACATATTTAATTACTAAGTTCTTTTCTTTATTAGTCTGCTAATCGTTGAGACTTTGGGTAAGAGTTATTGTTCTTCTAAGGGGAAGGTGTTTGGCACCCCTTTAAATCTACCCGAGGTAGCTCCATAGGACTTAGACTATATTTAAAGGATTAGTTGTCTATATTCTGCTTAACTAGTGTTTGAGGGGTACGACATACTATATATATCTAATTTAGAACTTGTTATTTGAAAAGAGGATGTGTAGTTTTGAAAGGATATATGCTTGAAAGCGTTTTGGGGTATTGTACATAATGTTTATGTTTATAAAACATGTGAGATGGGGGCTAAGTTATAAAAAATGATTTGTATTTAAAGATTGTGGCCATGTATGTAACTCTACTAAGGGTATTGTAAAAATGGGTATAGAATATACATTTGGCTTTCATATTTCATTTATACTTTGAAGAAATCATTGGGAAGCCTTTTAAAACTGGACAGCGGCACTTTTTTAGGAGTACTCGATTTAGGAGGCTAATTTCGGGTTCCATTTATGTTTTTTGAAAGAGACGAGTATCCCTTGCAACAACTGTTTTTGATTCCAAAAGACTTCGTAAAAGTTGTAAGTAGATATTAGTAGTATAAATAGCATATGATTAACGAATTAGGATTATCTACAACTAGGTCTAATGTTTTTTTAAATCCCGTGTCTTTTATGCTTGCCTAAATTATCTACATGATTCTATAGAGTAAAACATTCAATCAAATATGGTAAGTGTTATATACAGGCGTAAAGCAATAATGAACATAAATAAAGCAGTAAAGAGGAAGTAGTGACTCTGGTTTGGGCCTGAAGAGAGGTAGGCCCAGCAAATAGTAAAAGCAGACATCAGCAGACTTCAGACTTCCAAATGCATAGGTACATGACTTGGGCCTGAGTTCTTTGATAAATCGGCAGGCCTAATGGTAATATATGTTCAAAAAGAAAGAAATAAGGTCATTAGATATGCTACTTTATGCGTATAACCATACTTGAAATAAACTAGTAAAGGCCCAAAATATTATAACAAACAATAGGAATAATCAAGAATATGAAAATCATACCTATGTGGGGTCACAAATGGCAAATGATTCATATTGAAAACCTTTTGTTGTCATTGAAAACTAAACCTAAAGGGAGTAATGAATGTCAATAGATTAGAGGTTAAGGGTAGAATCCATTCAAGGCCAAAGTACTCTTTGGATCCCTGACACTTCAAAGTTCCCAAAGATCTTAGGGCCTAGGGAAGTGCTTGTGTTAGGGAGAGTAACCCAACCAGGAACTAAACTCTACTCACAATTACCCCTAACCACTCACACTCATTCTTCCGTACAGGTGTAAGTTCTAATGGAGGACTTTCAATTCAAACCCCAACATCACAGTGATATCATACCACAAAACTGTATATACATTTCCCATGATAATTAATGCAGAATACCATAGTACTACAAAACAGCCTATTCACATTGTTGTAACCACATTTCAAAAGCTAAGTGTATGATTCACTAAGAATGACATGGTATGTTAGGTATGCTCAAAAGAAATCAACTTCAAGCATACATAGAGACAAGAGCATCACCAGATTTCTGTTAGAAAATCAAACACCTGAGATCACATTTTTTAGAATTAAAGTAAATGCATTTTGTAAAATACAGGCTCACAGATACACTTCTCCATAACAACTTTTAGTTAGATTAATCAAATATTGGTTTTAACTTAAGTCTGGTCATCTAGAACACACACAAGTTAACAATTTAAGTGGGAACTCTTAAAGAATGTTAACACTGATGTAAGTTAGCAGCTTTAGTTGAATTTCTTAGTGTCACGACCCAAATCCTAACCTATCGCTATGGCGCCTAACCTGGTACTAGGCAAGCCAACATTTCACAATATTCCAACACTTTTAATAGAAAATGGGCTTTAGCAGTTTTAAATAATCAAAAGTTCTTATAAACGGGATAGAAAACCCAAAACATAATGCGAAAACTCCCAACATCGGGGTGTCATAGAGTTCACGAGCATCCAAATATCACAAGTCTGGAAAAAATATTGTTTATGATAGTCCGAAAGTAAATACAATAAGCGGAAAGATAGGGAAGGAGAAACACGGTCTGTGAACACCGAGCAACTACTTTGAAATCTCCAAAGGATCAACTGCGTACACCCACCTTGTCCGGAAACACCTCGATCTGCACACGAAGTGGAGGGTGTAGCGTGAGTACAACCAACTCAGTAAGTAACAAGACTAAATAAATAACTGAAAGTAGTGGCGAGCTTCATAGTTATAGTTCAATTGCAGAAATCTCAATATAAGTAGGTAGGCATGCTTTTAAGTCCGGAAATGTTTGTCAAATAAGTTAATTGATGTCAACTTCAAGAAAAAACAAGAAGTAATACCTCTAAAAAATTTCAAGCTAGTGATATATGGAAGCTAAGTGCAACAATAATGAAATCAAATGCAATCCTCTCAGAGCAACAATCACTTAGCGGTCAGCACTCGACCCTCGCAATAGCACTCACTGGTGGTGTGTACAGACCCCGGAGGGGCTCCTTCAGCCTAAGTGCTATAATATGCACGGACAACTCACGTGCTATAGTATCAATATCGGGATCCGCATGGACAACTCATGTACTACACAGACAACTCACGTGCTATAGTATCAATATCTTCACAATCAGGCCCTCGGCCTCACTCATTCATCAATCTCTCCAGTCTCTCATTTCACAACACTCATGCCGAGCAGCCCAGATCGATGATATGAGATGTGAACATATACAATTACAGAGACTGAGATATAATATGTAATAATGAATGCGACAGAGTACATGAATGCAATTAAGAAAATAATGCAACAACAAATAACAACCACAATGGGTCCCAATAATACCAGCATATAGCCTAAACATGATTTCTAGCATCCATTACAGCTCAGGTGCTTTAACACAGAGTACATCAGAAATGTTCAGATAAGATAGATACACAATTCCATGAAATCGACTAAATCATAATTACACGGTGCACGCCCACACGCCTGTCACCTAGCATGTGCGTCACCTCAAAACCAAATACAACACATAATACGGGGTTTCACACCAATAGAACAAGATTTAGAACTGTTACTTGTCTAGAGCCGAGAACATGTCTACTCCAACACACCTTTACCTCACAAAACGGCCTATGCCCAGTTAAGCCTTCATCGTGAACGCGACCTTCACCTCGCGTTCGCGTAGAACAATTATGTTTTCTGCCCAAAGCCTTCTACATGAACGCGTTCAACCACATGCGAACACGTGGCTTCACTGACCCCATACTTCCCCAATGTGACCTCCCTTCCGCCAACGCGTAGACCAAATGTGTGGTGTCCCAGCTGCCTCCTCTCTTCTTCGCGAATGCGTCTCCATTCTCGTGTTGCCGATTCACCTACTGCTTAAACCTTCACGAACGCGGGCCCCTCTTCACGAATGCGAAGAAAATATCCTCACCCTCCACAAGTTACCCTTCGCGAACGCCCAAGTCCCCTCGCAAACACGAAGAAGGAAACCAGAACTAGACACCAACAAATTCTTCAGTAGTCTCCCAAGACCAAATTCAATTCGTTAACCATCCGAAACTCAGCTGAGGCCCCTTGGACATCAACTAAACATACCATCAAGTCCCAAATCATCATACGAACTTATTCGAGCCGTCAAATAACATCAAACAACATCCAAAAACATAAATCACACATAGATAAAATCCTAATGAACTTTGAATTTCTAATTTCTACAAACGATGCCGAAATCTATCAAATCACGCCCGATTGAAACGTACCTGGAGCCTCAAATAGGTATGGATATCTTCTCCGCATCTCCCGTTTGGTCTCCCAAGTAGCCTCCTTAACTGGATAACCTCTCCACCGCATCTTCACAGAAGCTATGTTCTTTGACCTCAACTTTCGAACTTGCCAATCCAAAATGGCCACCGACTCCACATCGTAAGTCAAATCAACATCCAACTGAACTATGCTGAAATCCAAAACATGAAACGGATCACTGACATACATCTGGATCATATAAACATGAAATACTAGATGCATATTCTACAAACTAGGTGGAAACGCAAGCTTATAAGCCAGCTCTTTAATCCTCTAAAGTACCTTTAATGGTCCAATACACCAAGGGCTCAACTTGCCCTTCTTCCCGAACCTCAAAATACCCTTCTTGGGTGAAACATTGAGCAGAACCTTCTCCCTAACCATGTAAGCAACATCACGGACCTTTCTATCGGCATATCTCTTCTGTTTAGACTGCATCGTACGAAGCCGTTATTGAATCAGTTTAACTTTGTCCAAAGCATCCTGAACCAAGTCAGTACCCAATAGCCTAGCCTCACCCTGCCCAAACCAACCAACCGGAGATTGACACCGTCTCCCGTACAAAGCCTCATACAGAGCCATCTAAATGCTTGACTAGTAACTGTTGTTGTAGAAAAACTCTACGAGCGACATAAAATGATCCCGTGAACCCCCAAAATTAATGACACAAGTGCGTAGCATGTCCTCCAATATTTGAATAGTGCGCTCGAACTGTCTATCCGTCCAAGGGTTAAATGTTGTAATCAACTCAACCTGGGTGCCCAACTCTCACTGCACGGCTCTACAATACTGCAATGTAAACTGTGTGCCCAGATCTGAAATGATTGACACTCGCACACTGTGAAGGAGAACAATCTCGTGGATGTAAATCTCAGCCAACCGCTCTGAAGAATGAGTAGTCCCAACTGGAATAAAGTGCACAGACTTGGTCAGTGTAAGGCCCCATAAAATTTCGCAAAGGAATTTAAGGTTTTGTGGTGCCGAAGTAGGCATACATGTTTGAGGATGTGGTACTGAAGTAGGCTCGAACCTTTTGGGTTGAACAATGAGCTGAAAGGTAAAGTAAAAATTTGGAAGAAGAAATGCACTTCTGCAGCCCATTATGCGGCNTACACTGACCAAGTCTGTGCACTTTGTCCCAACTGGAATAAAGTGCACAGACTTGGTCAGTGTAAGGCCCCATAAAATTTCGCAAAGGAATTTAAGGTTTTGTGGTGCCGAAGTAGGCATACATGTTTGAGGATGTGGTACTGAAGTAGGCTCGAACCTTTTGGGTTGAACAATGAGCTGAAAGGTAAAGTAAAAATTTGGAAGAAGAAATGCACTTCTGCAGCCCATTATGCGGCCGCAGAATCACTATGCGGACCGCATAATGGCCACAGAGTGAGGCAGACAACTGGGGAATTTTTTTATCTCATTTCGCGGTCCATTATGCGACCGTAAAATGATTTAGCGGGTTGCAGACTGATCGCAATACCAGTTTGGAATTTTTGCTGAGGGAGGTTTTGCGGCGCGTTATGCGAGCGGAGAATAGGTCTGCGATGCACTATGCGATCGTAGAACAGGTCTACAGACCGCATAACGGACGTATAGTGGGGCAGACCAGCCTAGTTCCGGAGGGCTATTCGGCGACACATTTTGCGGACTGCATATCAATTATGCGATAGCATTTGCGATCGCATACCCTATTTCAGAGCTTTATTTTTGGGTTTTTACAACCCGACCCTACTTCGTTAAATAGACAAAATGGACTAGTTTTGAGCTAAATATCTGACTTTTTTAGAGAGAGAGAGAAAGTACCTTAGAGTGAGAAGGTGTTCCTCAATAATTGTTCTTCAATTCTTGCTCAAATCTTGGAAGATTAAGAAGGAAAACCCACAAGGTCTTCATCATAGAGATACGATTCTACACCCTAGCCCTTAATTTTGAAATTTATCTAAAACATGGATAATTAGCGAGATAAATTTGGTCATGAGAGTTGTTTATTTTACATGCATGTGTTATCAAGGGATGTAGGAAGATTGTTGAAATAAGCANTTAGCGAGATAATTTTGGGCATGAGAGTTGTTTATTTTACATGCATTGTTATCAAGGGGTGTAGGAAGATTGTTGAAATAAGCATGGTAAAGAATGGGTTGTGGGATGATGGAATCCTCCATAAAATGACCTTGAAACCTTAATGCACACCTAGTGTTTGATAAAATGCTCAAATGAGCTAGAACCATGATCATTTTCCTAATTGTGGTTCAATTTGTTACATTTCTAAAATAGATTGATGTTGCTAAGATTTCTGGAATATTTTAGAGTTTAAGGAATCTCGAATGAGGTATGTTGTCTAAACTCTTCTCTTATTATTGAATCTCACGATATTCATGTAATTTATGTAGGACCCGAGTGGTTCATTATAAATTGGCTATTCCGAGTAAGTTTGTGTTGAAAGATATATGTTCAAAATATTCCAAATGCTTTATTCATGTTATGTTATCTATTGAGGGTGTGTTCGAGTATGGGTTGTGCATTAATAATGTTTCAACTTCAAGTCAAGTTCAAACGATGACTATTATGCCAAATTTTGTGAAATACCTCTATGTGTCTAAGACTCTTCATTTCTCACATGTGTACTACAAACCTTGAATTGATATGAATTTGTTATTGATAATGATGATGATGTTTGAAATTGAAAAGGTGAGCATAAAATACTAAATAAGGCCAACGTGTCAAGAATGATTTTATAATTATGGCCACTAGTGCCAATGAAATGAAAATACATGAATGAAGTATGAAATGCGATGATTGATATAAAAAGGTTGATGTCTCGAATAGGACAACCTAGCCGATCGGGTTGTGATCAGACAACATACCGCACACATAGTGGTGATTATGCTGGAAATTAAGATTGTGGTTGATATCTCTAATGAGATAGCCTAGCCGATCGGGTCGTGATCGCACTCTATGTTAAAGGTACGTGGTATTGATATTGAGAGTGATTGTGGTTGATGTCTCTAATGAGATATCCTAGCCGATCGGGTCATGATCGGACTCCGTGCTAAGAGTACGGTGGTATTGTTATTGTGAATAATCGTTTTGTGAACGATAGTATATCGGTACTAAGAATCTTTAACCTGGAAATATAGAAATTTACTTGAAATCTTATGTGGTTCTTAACTTGATGTTTTGGTATTGTTCGAGGCTTCTATTGATTTTATGATCGTTCTTCCTTGTTATATTATTCATTATATTGAGAGGGTGTTTAGTTACACATACTAGTTTTATTCGATGGTATTAACGTCCTTTTTTCCGGGGGAGTTGCATCTTTAATGGATGTAGGTGGTTCTACAGCAGGAGACATTGATTAGTGATAGCGGCACATCTTCTTCCCAGCTGACTTGGTGAGCCCCCACTTTATTTCATGGTCATGTATCTTTTATTCCTTATGTATTGTGTTTGAGGTACAGTCGGGGCCTTGTTGCCGGCATTATCATAGTACTCTTCTTTATCTATAGAGGCTCTGTAGACATAGTGTGGGTTGTATATTGGTTTTGGGAAAGTCAAACTATATTATGTTGTGGTTGTATTTCTTGTTCTATTTGAGACTTTAAAATAATGAAACTATTGGTAATGAATTGGTATTGTAGACTTGATCAACTTATTGTCTAATTAATAAAAATATGTATTATCTACATTCATGGGTGAGTTTGGGTAGAAGAAGATCTATCAGGCTTGCTCAACCGGGTTCACTCGGTTGAGCGCCGGTAGCGCTCCACGAGTTTGGGGCATGACAAACTTGGTATCAGAGCCTAAGGATTTAAAGTGTCCTAAGATGTCTCGGAGCCGTACCTAGCAAAGTCCTTATTATCTGTGTGTTGTCGACCACATCTATAATTAGGAGGCTACTTGGGCATTTAGGAATAATACCCTTCTTTCATGTTCTTGATCATGCGATAAAGCTGGTTGTAAGATTGTTCCTCCTTTAACTCGTGCTTTACTTTAACTTTTAGTACATGGCACCTAAAAAGAAGGCAACAACTGGCAAAAGAGCCAATGTCACCCCAGGAGTGTCAGGTTGCCCTATAATTGATGATGCGGGTGAGCACCCGAGGAGTCATAATATTTCTCCAATTACTACACTGCCTGACTCTACAACAACTGATCAGACTGCAGATATCCCTACACCTACTGAGGGTGCAATAGTCCCTCCAACTGATATACCAGTTCTACCTCCAGTTCTAGCTTCTGATTCTTGTGTTTCTAATGTTGATCTTAGGGGATCCATACAGATGTTGGCTTAGATAGTGGCTTCCCAGGCCCAGAGATCAAATGTTACACCCACTTCTTCCAGTCAGCAAGGGGATTTTACTAGTTCTAGGGTGAACGGGTTTCTCCAGTTGGATCCTCCAGTGTTCACGGGTACTAACCCAGAGGAGGATCTCCAAGACTTCATTGATGAGATGTACAAGACTCTCCGAGTTATGCGTGCTACTGAGATGGAGGTAGTGGAATTGGCCTCTTACCGCCTGAAAGAGGTGGCATAATCTTGGTTTGAACTATGGGAGGAGTCCCCTGAAGAAGGGAGCCCTCCGGCGAGGTGGGGTGAGTTTGTCAATGCCTTCATTGATCATTTCTTGCCTGTCGAGACTAATGCAGCCCGTGCTACTGAGTTTGAGAATTTGAGGCAAGGTAGCCTGAGTGTGTGGGATTATCATATGAGATTTGCGTACCTGTCCAAGTATGCTATTTACATGTTGCCCACTATGGAGGCTAGAGTGCGCCGGTTTGTGGAGGGACTTGGCCCCTTGGTAATTAATGAGGCCGCTACAACTACCTTGAATTCTAATATGAACTATGATAATATGGTGGCATTCTCTCAAGCCACAGAGACTCAGAAATGCAGGAACATAATAAAGCAAGAGGGTAGCAGTAACGCCCGGTCTGCGGGCAACTTGGGTAGTTCTTCCGGTGGTGGCAAGTCAACATTCAGAGGAGGGTCGTCAGGGCCATCTCAGTCCTTTGCTCAGTCTTCGGCTAGTGCACCTCCATCAGAACTCAGTCAGCAGTAGTAGTGGAGCTGTTTTAGGCCCATTCTGTGCAACAAGGGCTCCTATCAGCAGGGTCGTCATGGTGGTAGATTCTAGCAGCAGCGAAAGCCCTCATGCCCTAGGTATGGAAAGATGCTCCTAGGAATATGCTACATGGACTTACCCATATGCTACCGATGTGGATTGAGGGGTCACATTCAGAGGGATTGTTGTTCGTCCCACCAGGGTGCGGGCAAGGGCCCAACACAGCCAGCCAATTCTGCAGCTATTACATCTAATTCTGCAGCTATTACATCCATAGGACCTCCTCCTGCTCGAGGCACTCCAACACCCACAGGGCATGGTGCAGCTAGGGGTGGAGCA
>AWOL01S0026545.1:0-32170 GCA_000715115.1 Nicotiana otophora | reverse complement strand
GTGGGTGTCATCACTTCTGACTTTAAGACCGATAAATCCTCGTCGGTTCCCGGTCGATGCGAGCCAGTATCGAGGTATATATACTCGATAATTGAGGGATACCTTAAGCATGTAAGGAAAGATTGTAACTGGGAGAGCAAAGAAGTGGTGATCCCGACCCCCAAAGAAGATATCACCACCCATGTGGAGGGGTTTTTAAGTGTTTATACTTACCCTTTCATGCTGGGCCCCCTCGATCCCGTTGTCGTTGATTTTTGCCGTCAATATCAAATAACCCTAGGCCAAATCCATCCTTCCTTTTGGCGAATTGTTATTCTGCTCCGATTCTTCGTGAGCAATGTCAAGGGGATGCCTTTTACCCTCGACCACCTCATCAGGTTGTACAGCCCCCGCCTCTATCGAGGCAGATTAATAAAACTCCAATGCCGGGCTACCAAAGTGCGGTTCTCGAACATAGAGAAGGATAAGGACCGAGGTTGGATGGGCCGGTTCGTTCGAGTGAGGACTTCCGACCTAATCCCGGTCGAGAAGATGCCATTTCCCGAGAAATGGAATATGAAGCGTAAGTATAATCCCACTGTTAGCTCCTATTTATTTATTTTCTCCTTTGTTTCTTTCTCATCGATATCCCTTTGTGTGATGTAGCGGTCGCTTGGATGCCCGGTGCAATTCCTAACCTCAAGAGCTGGGTTCGGGACCTGGCCTCGACCTCTACGTATCCCGAGCGCTCATGGCGGGCTTTATCAAAGGGCCAATAGGAGGCCAAAATGCATGGTAAGCCTGTTTCCCACGTCTTTGATGATTTTGTTAAAGCATTTCTTCCTTATTTTCTTTTCATACATGCCTTGGCAAAGATTCTGTTGTGAGGCCCCTATCTGGTGAGAAGGAGAATTCGATCCCGGCACCGAAATTGGCGAAGGACAAAAAGAGGAAAAAGATCTCAACCTCCAAGGATCTAGAACCTAAGAAGAAGAAGGCTCGTAAGCCGAGGAAGAACATCATCCTCCTGACCGAAGACTATGTTCGGTGTCTAAGGGATGATGACGAAGAAGAGGAAGAAGGCGACTTCGGGCTGGTGGCCCGAGTGAAAATGAGCACCAAGGCCCCAAAGGCTACTGAATCGGTGAAGGCTGCAGAGACTCCATCTCGAGATGAGGGAGTCTCGGGAAGAGACTTGGGCGAAGTCCCCGAGTCATCGAGGATTGAGGATGCCTCCCACCATAATGAGCCAACGGTGGGTACGACTGCAGGGGATGATCTCGAGGCCCCCCGAGATGGAGAGAACGCCCCAAGTGATCCACTTGGAGTAATAGAAATTGGAGGCTCCCCGCTTCTCTCCTCGTTTTCCGAGGAGATGATTCAAGAGGCTCGGGCCTTGAAGACCCTCTCCTTCGAAGGAGCCCACGGAAGGGAGGACCCCTTCCGTGATTATTTTACTGGGGTCGAAGATGCTACTGGCCTGAGCGACTTGGAGGTTTCGAGGAAGGACTCGGGCGAGGCATCGAGCCTTTTCAACAAAGCACAGCAAGCTCTAAACCGGGTAAGCCTTAACTCCCCTTTGTTGGTATTACCCTTGTGTTCATTTTTCTCTTCCTGTCTAACTTTTTTTCTTCTTTCTGCATAGGCCTCAGCACTTCATCGGGAAGCATTTTCTCGGTCTCGAGCTGAGTTGAATCGATATGAGGCCTACCTCCGAGGGCTCACAGAGGAGAGAAATGTCCTTAGACTTCTCTGTGGGCAAAAAGAAGAGGAGACCAAGGACCTCCGAGCCGAGTTGGCCAAGGCTCACCAAGATCAGACCGACCTGATCGAGCAGGTAATGAAAATCTTAAAAGCTCATGGGCTCAATTCAGGAACGGTGGCTAACATTTCAATCTCACAGCTGCAGCAGAAGGTTAAGAAGATTGAGCAGTTCCGCGAGGAGGTCAACATGATAAAGGCGGAGTCCTTGGGGTGGAAAGAAGGTATGGACCGCTTTGCTGCAGAAAAAGAGACTACTCGAGCCCAATTGTCATCGGTCGAAAGTCATCTTCAAGGCATGAAGGAGAAGAGCTCGTCCCAGGCAAAGAAAATAGAGGAGCTTGAGGCTCGGTTGGCTTCCGAACTTGCAAAGGCCAAATCTGAAGCCGAAAATGCAAAATCCGAGGCAGATACGATCGTGGCCGTCTACCGGGCCGATGCTAAAGCCGCTCAAGTCCAAGCGAGAGAGGCAGCCGAGATCGCTCAAACTCGAGCACATTGGATTGCTGAACTCGCCAAATGCCAATCTCGGAGGGAAACCCTCGAGGAGATCTACGCTCGAGGTTTCGATCTTACCGACGAGATAATAAATTCTAGAGAGCGTGAAGCTGATGCTAGAGCACTGGCCTCCTTCGATGATGATAATGATGCCGAGAGCAAGAGCGGGTCCAAGAGCAGGAGGGGGTGCTCGATGGAGAAAATGAGGAACCTTAGGATTTTTCACTTTTGATCTTTTGTGTAGGATCCTGATCGGACCTTGAAAATATTCTCATATATATAAAGATCTCTTTCCTTTCCGACTTGTCTTTATTTCATTTTCTGCCTCGTGAAAATTTTGTTTCATTCATGCCTTATGAAAATTTTGTTCATAAGCTCGAGGCTTAGGCAATTTGATTGAAGCCGGACTAGTGTAGTTTTTATAATCGAGTGAGTACTTACTCGAACTCGGAGTAGGGTGACCCTTAGGTTTTAATTGAGTGAGGATGATTTCTCGAACTCAAAAATAAAATGGCCCTTTAGGCTCTTGAATTAGGCCGATACGGCCATAGTAAAAAGAATGGTTTTCTCCCCCTTTTCGGCTTGAAATATTTATTGTTTAATCATATAAAGTTTGTTGTGCCTTAGAATAAAATAAGGGATTTGCTTGAGAGTTCGAACGGTTCCGTACCCATTAAGGTTTTCAAGGGTCGATACTATCGAGACCTTTTGTTTCGTAATGCCTTAGCATAAAATAAAGAATTTGTTAGAGAGTTCGAACGACTTTGTACCCAATAGGGTTTTCGAGGGTCGATATTATCGAGACCCTTAGTAATTTAGCCGAGAGTAGCCTTTTTAACCGGTTTATGAAAATATTTGAAGGCCTGTTTTATAATGGAAATCGGACGTCTCCGAACCGTGTTAATTTGACCGAAGCCTTTAACTTATGATTCGCCTTTTGGGCTTGTTACCCTGTTATACTTTGAACTTGTTCAAAGTATCAGTCCCCGAGTGGGGTGGCCGTGGCTTATAAAATCGAGGGTTGCCTTTTTAAGGTCTTATGATCTCGAGGTTTTAGTAATTCGATCATGTCGATATTTTGGATGGCACTCCCCGAGTGCGGGGTCAATTGTTCGAATTTTAGTTGTGACCGACCCTTAAGCCAACTTCCACAATAGATCACAAGCACAACATTGTAAAGTAAAAAATTCTCTAAGGCATGAAATATCTGGCAAGGAAAAATACTTTTTTCAATAGATTAACATGATTACATGTTTTCCATTAGGGCTCGATTAATCTACATGTGCATGGTTATGGTTCGTTCGACCATTTGACCCTTACAAAATTTACCTATCGAGACCCTGTCAGCACGAAGTATTTTTCTTGTAACTATCCGAGGGTGATGCACCCCAGTATTCGAGGTTAATTGTAAAAGAGCCTCGGATGCTGTTGAATTGCTCTAAGTTTGCATGAACAATGGTTGCCTCGTTAAAAACATCGCCGGAAAAACCCATTTGGGACAAAAATCGGTCTAAGGGAAAAAGAGTGCAACGCGTGCTTTCAGACCTAAGGACTTTGTGTTTGAAGAATCCTTTGATGTCTTCGATCAAACACCTGCAAATGGTTAGTATAAAATATCAACAAAAATGGTGGAGGTCGTACCTTAGCAGTAATATCGTTTGAGGAGTGATATGTTCCAATTGTTTGGTAATTGTTCGTCGTTCATCGTGCCAAGTTTGTAGGATCCTTTTCCGACGATATCGAGGACCTGGTACTGTCCTCCCAGTTCGGGCCAAGTTTTCCTTCATTTGGGTCTCGAGTATTGAGGGTGACCTTCTTCAGAACCAAGTCCCCGATTTTGAAGTGTCGAAGATTGGCTCTTCGATTATTGTACCTTTCGATCCGCTGTTTCTGTGCGGCCATTCGAACGAGGGCGGCTTCCCGTTTTTCATCTAGCAATTCGAGGTTTGTATTCATAGCCTCGTGATTTGACTATTCCGTTGCATATCGAAACCTGACGCTGGGTTCCCCGACTTCAACCGGGATCAGAGCTTCGGCGCCATATACTAAAGAGAACGGTGTTGCCACCGTATTGGATTTTGACATTGTTCGATACACCCAAAAGACTTCGGGCAATATTTCTCTCTATTTTACCTTAGCGCCGTTCAATCTTTTCTTCAGATTTTTAATGATGGTCTTGTTTGTCGATTCGACCTGTCCGTTCTCACTAGGATGATATGGCATCGACAAGATCCTCTTTATTTTGTGATCTTCGAGAAATTTTGTCACTTTGCTGCCGACGAACTGCTTTTCATTGTCGCATACGATCTCAGCAGGCATCCCGAATCGACATATAATGTGGTCCCATATGAAGTCTATGACTTCTTTCTCTCTAATATTTTCGAAAGCCTGCGCTTCAACCCACTTAGATAAATAGCCAGTCATAAACAAAATAAATTTAGCTTTACCTGGGGCCAATGGCAGAGGGCCGACGATATTCATTCCCCATTTCATGAATGGCCATGGGGATAAGACCGAGTGGAGTTGCTCTCTGGGCTGGTGAATCATCGGCGCATACCTTTGACATTTGTCGCACTTTCGAACAAATTCTTTTGTATCCTTTTCCATATCGGCCCAATAGTATCCTGCTCTGATGACTTTGTGAATCAATGATTCGGCACCAGAATGATTTCTGCAGGTGCCCTCGTGGATTTCTCGCAGGACGTAGTTGGTATCTCCTGGTCCCAAACATATTGTCAATGGTCCATCGAACATCCTTCTATATAGTGTTCCATCTTCGGCCAGTGTGAATCGTGCGGCCTTCGTACGTAGAGTCCTCGATTCTTTAGGATCCGATGGAAGATTCCCGTTCTTTAGGTACTCGATATATTTGTTCCTCCAATCCCAGGTCAGACTTGTGGAGTTGATTTCGGCGTGGCCTTCTTTGATTACTGACCTTGAAAGTTGTAGGACAGTCCCCGAGCTAATTTCGTCGTCTTTGACTGATGACCCCAAATTTGCAAGGGCATCGGCCTCGCTGTTTTGTTCTCGAGGCATATGCTGTAAGGTCCATTCTTTAAACCGATGTAGAGTCACCTGTAATTTGTCCAAGTACCTTTGTATTTGATTTTCTCGAACGTCGAAAGTTCTGTTGACTTGGTTTACCGCAAATAGGGAGTTATATTTGGCCTCGATGACTTCTGCTCCCAAACCTTTAGCTAGCTCGATACCTGCAATCATGGCCTCATACTCGGCCTCATTGTTAGTTAACTTGGAATTTTTGATAGCTTATCTAATTGTATTACCCGTGGGTGGCTTCAAAACAATGCCTAGCCCGGACCCCTTCACGTTCAAAGCGCCGTATGTGAAGAGGGTCCACACCCTTGATGATGTACCCGACTTTAATAATAGTTCCTTTTCGACCTCGATACGAGGGATGGCATAAAGTCGGCCAAGAAGTCCTCTAAGATTTGAGACTTGATGGTCGTTCGGAGTCGATACTCAATATCGTATCCACTGATCTCGATGGCCCATTTGGCCAATCGGCCCGAAAGTTCGGGCTTACACAAAATATTGCGAAGGGGATAAGTAGTCACCACACAGATCAGGTGACACTGAAAATATGGTTTTAATTTCCTAGAGGCGCTTATTAGGGCAAACGCTAATTTTTCTAAGTATGGGTACCGGGTTTCGTCCTCACCTAAAGTTCGACTAACATAGTAAACAGGAACTTGCGTACCTTGTTCTTCTCGAACTAGGACCCCACTTACCGCGATTTCTGAGACTGCTAAGTACAAGTAGAGTCGCTCGTCCGCTTTCGGAGTATGAAGAAGTGGCGGGTTCGAGAGGTACCACTTTAATTCTTACAATGCTCGTTGGCATTCCGGGGTCCATGCAAAACTGTTCTTCTTTCTGAGCAGTGGGAAGAACCTGTGACTTCTATGTGAGGACCTCGAGATGAATCGGCCTAGGGCGGCTATGCGCCCTGTTAATCTTTGTACGGCCTTAACATTGTCCACGACTATGATATCTTCAATTGCCTTGATCTTATCGGGGTTGATTTCTATCCCCCCGATTTGATACCATAAAGCCAAGAAACTCGCCCGAGCCGACCCCGAATGCACATTTCTCCGGGTTGAGCTTCATGTTGTATTTCCTTAGTATATCGAAGGTCTCCTGCAAATGTGTCAAATGGTCCTCTGCTCACAGGGACTTAACTAGCATATCGTCAATATAAACCTCCATTGATTTACCTATTTGTTCTTCGAACATTCGATTTACTAAGCGTTGATAAGTGGCACCAGTATTTTTTAGTCCAAACAGCATTACATTATAACAATAGGTACCATACTTAGTGATGAACGAAGTCTTTTCCTGATCCTCCGGGTTTATTTGTATTTGATTGTACCCGGAATAGGCATCGAGAAAACTAAGAATCTCATGGCCGGCCGTGGCATCGATCATGCGGTCGATATTCGGCAGAGGAAAAGAGTCTTTAGGACATACTTTATTTAAATCTTTATAGTCTACGCACATTCTAAGTTTATTTCCCTTTTTAGGGACTACGACTACGTTTGCTAACCATTCGGGATATTTTACCTCCCGAATGGATCTTATTTTGAGAAGTTTGGTTACCTCGGACTGGGGCCTTCTCTTTTGTTTTACTCGGCGGAACTTTGGGTCCAAGCTCAGTCGATGTGTAGTGACCTCCGGCGGGATCCCTGTCATATCTAGGTGGGACCAAGCAAAATAATCCATGTTATTAATAATAAATTTAATGAGTTTTTCCCTGAGCTCGAGGGTTAACCTCGTACCCAGGTATACCTTTCGATCGGGTAGATGCTCGATAAGTATGACTTTCTCCAGCTCTTCGACTGTCGATTTGGTGGCGTCGGAATCCTCTGGAATTATGAAGGATCGAGGGATCCAGTAGTCATCGTCCTTGTCTATTCCCTGCTTCTCCAACTGAGTCGGGGCTGGTGGCTGTGGTTGCTATTTAGCCTCCTATTTTCCTTTGGACTTCGATCCCTTTGTCAACGAAAACGCTGATACTGGTGTTACTTCGTCGACCGCAAACATTTCTTTGGCAGCATGTTGTTCCCCATACACCGTTTTTACTCCATCCGGTTTTAGGAAAACTTCAGCATTTGGTGAAGGGTTGGGGGGATTGTTCTCATGTTGTGAATCCAGGGTCTTCCGAGCAGTGCGTTGTATCTCATATCACCCTCGATCACATGGAACTTTATTTCTTGAATATTTACGGCTACATTTATTGGTAGGATGATTTCACCTTTAGTTGTTTCACTCGTCATGTTGAAGCCATTGAGAACCCGAGCTCCGGGTACGATCTGATCTTGTAGGCCGAGCTACTCCATGACCCTCGATCGAATAATATTGGCCGAACTTCCTGGATCAATAAAACACATTTAACCTGAATTTTATTCATAAGGATAGAGATTACCAAAGCATCATTGTGGGTTTGTGAGATCCCTTCTGCTTCCTCATCATTGAATGATAAAGTGCCTTCTGGCACATAGTCTCGAGTTCGGTTTTCCCTGGTGATTGATACTTTAGTGTGTTTGAACACGTGCCTTTGTGGAATATCGACTCCGACAACGATCATGTGAATCACGTGTTGTGGTTCTTCCTGCTTGTTTTTCCTATTTGCATCCCTGTCTCTGAAATGGTTTTTAGCTCGATCGCTCAAGAATTCTCGAAGGTGACCCTCGTTGAATAAACGGGCCACCTCCTCCCTTAGTTGTCTACAGTCTTCGATTTTATGACCATATGTACCATGGTATTTGCATATTTGATTAGGGTTCCTTTTGGATGGATCGGTTTGTAGGGGTCTGGGCCATCTAGTATCTTTGATCCTCCCAATGGCTGGCACAATACCTGATGTGTCGATGCTAAAGTTGTATTCTGATAATCGTGGTGCTTTTGTGGAATTGGCGTGTTTATCGAAGCTACTTTTGCTCATGAGCCCTCGAGAGCTTTGTCTTCGATCGTTCCTTCGATCATTTTGGATAGGATTGTGTCCTGGGCCGTTGTTTCTATGATCTTCATTGTATGGTTGATACCGATCTCTGCTTAACCGGGGTTCTCTGTCGATATCCCTTTGAGTTCTGCCGATGGGCCTGTTCGGATAAGCGGAACCGAAAGGGGTCCCCAATTGATCATCCTTGCCCCTGATCTTTGACTGGTACCGATTATGTACATCGGCCCAGGTTACCGCAGGATATTCAATTAAGTTCTGCTTTAGTTGTCGTGATGCTACCGAACTTCGTTCGTTCGAACCTTGAGTAAAGGCTTGAACAACCCAATCATCTGTGACCGGAGGTAGTTCCATGCGTTCCATCTGGAACTGAGATAGGAATTCCCTCGACATTTTGTTGTCTTTTTGTTTCACCTTGAAGAGGTCCAACTTCCTAGTCGCAACCTTTATTGCCCTGGTATGTGCCTTTACGAAAGAGTCTGCAAGCATGGCGAATGAGTCGATGGAATTAGGCGGCAAATTGTGGTACCATATCATTGCTCATTTTGACAAGGTTTCTCCAAATTTCTTCAGTAGAACAGTTTCAATCTCATCGTCTTCCAAGTCATTCCCTTTTCTCGCATATGTATAAGAAGTGACATGCTCATTAGGGTCGGTAGTCCCATTGTACTTAGGAATTTCTGGCATTCAAAATTTGTTCGGAATGGGTCTCGGTGCCGCACTTGGAGGGAAAGGCTTCTGTACGAATCTATACCCTTTAGAATCGGCGGTGCCCCCGGTATTTGGTCAACCCGAGAGTTGTATGTCTCTACTTTTTTATCATTTGCCTCGATTTTCTTTTTCTCCCGATTCAATTCGTTTAGTGAGCTCCTCGAGTATTTTCATAATGGCGGGGTCAGTCCCTGATTAGTTGGCGTTCAACCTTTCTGTCACAAGCTCGACCCTGTGGAAGACTTCTGGTTCGATCCTACTAGGTGTTCGGTGCTGATTTTGCAGTTGTGCTATAGCGTCTTGTTGAGTCTGTAACATTTCGAATATCAACTGGAGGCTAACTCCACCATCTTCTCCACCCTGCGTATCTCGACCACCTGATCGAACTTCCCTGTGTATGCTACCTTCGGGATCAAAGCCCAAATTTGCATTTAGGGCGACATGTGAACTGACATCGACGAGATTTGTAATTGGTGCTCCCTCGAGGTCAGCCTGAGGCACCTCGATCCTAAGAGCGGCTATATTGTCATTTTTTTCGTGAAATCTGAGGCCGTTGTCACCATGTGTAGGCGCTGCTTGTGAGTTTGACATGTTTATTCCAAAAACAAAAATTCTTACGAGAACAAGTGTAAAGCAGTGTGTGTTATCGGAATCAGTATTAAGCAATTACTATTATCCTTAGCCCCACGGTGGGCGCCAAACTGTTTACCCTTTAAAGTTGGATAACAATTAAACTTATAATATGGTTCTAAGGACACGTGATTTCACCTAATACCAATTGATAAATGTGAGGATGTGTAATGGAAATTAACAACAAAGTAAAGGAAACCAGTGTTAGAATGGAACTCAGCCCTCGAGTTTGGATACCCTCGAACTGGTTGATGCCAGAACAATTAAAGTATAGCAAGCTGATGAACAATAGTATAAACGAGAAAGAGAATTATATTGCTTTTTATATCTGTCAACCATATCCTACAAAATGATTAGAATCCTCCTTTATATAGTAGATGAATTCTACTTATGGTATAATTCTAATTATAGAAGGAAATTCCATGATTAGCTAATTAACCGTTTTTGATTTAATCCGTTCCGAGATTTACGCCATGATCCTCGATCAATTACCGAGATTTGCGCCGTGATCCTCGACCAGTCACGGATATCTCGCCTTTCTGTTACTATGCTATCTTCGATCTTGCTCAATGTCTGTTTCATTTGGCTTCGATCGCTACTAGCCTCGATCTCGACAGGTACCTCGGTTCTGAACTTGGTACCTTGTCCTCGTGATTTAGTCTGTTCCGTTACGAGGCCGTCCCTCGATGCAATCTCCCGGTTTCGGTCAAATAATAAAATCAGGTGGGCCCGATTTTAACCGTATACAATGTTATTCTAGCCAATTATCTTTTTATCCAAATAATGGAGTTTCGACTTTATATTTTTGTATTTCTTCTTCGGATGCAATCATAATTTGTTTTAAAACCACATATTGTTTTTGTGCCAAATCTATAAAAAGAATTGGCTGAAGCTCTATTACTTTTAGCTAAATAAAAAGAAATTCAACTTAAATAATGGCCAAGTGTTTTCACAAATTCAGCCTGAAAAAAAATTGATTACATACAAATAGTATTAAATTTAAAAATTAATGAAATAAAGGTTTATTTTAAGAACATGTCACGTGAACAAAAATGTATTTCATTAGTAGCACAAACAAATTAGGGGAGTTTTTGACCAATATTGTCCTTTATCTTTGAGGATAGGTCTATTTTGGTCCCTCAAATATAATCTTGAGGTCTCTTAAGTATGCTAAAGTGGAGCACCTTTAGTCTCACTGACACAATATATTCAAAAATTAATGGTGTTACCCAACTCTGATTCATGAAGCAAATCTTCTGGTCTGAATCAAAATGTTTCCTCTCCTTTTATTGGATAACACAAATTATCACTTTAATTCCTCATTTTTAGATAATGTCTTCTAGAATTTTGACTTTGAAAATATCCCCTTATGTGCCAGTTTTCAATGAGAAAATGACACTGTATAGCCGCTGCAAAAATAATAGCCGAAAAATATTTAAAATTTGTATATATATACATTTAAAAATTTTGGTTGATTTTTCCAAAAAGAAAAGTTAAAGTTTTTAAAAAATAGAGTTGCGAGGATCACTTCTAAGGCTATCTCCAACCCTTACCTCAATTTTCTCATCCAAAATGCAGTAAACTCCAAAATGCAGTAAAGTTACTCCAACCATTACTCCCTTTTTACTCCAAAAAGAATATTCCATTTTATATTCTTCTCTCTCTTCAATATTACATTATTATCTTTATTTAAAATTTATTTTCTTATTTATATTAAAGAAAATCTATCTTTTTTTTCTTTTTTACATATTCATCACATATAATTTAATATAAAATTATTTTATACCATAAGTTTTTAAATAATATAATTTGTAAGCAAATATTATAGATTATATATATTAAAGGATAATTCAAATAAAAGTAAAATCATTGAGATACGAGATAATTTAATACATATTATATTATGGTAAAATTCATATTAAATATTACATAAATATTCAACTTCCACCTCTAGTATGCTCCCATAAATGATCTATTAATGCATTACGAAGTGCAAATTGAGCATCTTTGTCCTTAAGTTTTTTGTGTCGAGCTAAAAATTGCTCAAATCGATGATTTTCATCTACTACCATTTCTACCGTTGGAGGTGGACATTCCCAATCATCTTGAATTGGTGCATTAAGATCATGTTCATCCTCTATTATCATGTTGGTGTATCTGAAAACAACATACCTCCCTACTAAATTATTGTGTTATTTACCGTAGTTTTAATTTTTATATATTTTAATTTAGTGTATTTTCAATTTTTATGTATTTCCAATTTTAATGTATTTTCATTTAATATATTTTTAATTTTCACTTTTCAATTTTAGCAGCATCTAATATTTTATATTCGCACCTTTCAATTTTAGCAACATCTAATATTTTATATTTGCACCATTTATTTTTTGAGATGATTATACATTTTTTGTACAATTATAACTTATAATAAAATTAGCTTACAATTTTACATAAAAATAATAAATGCACGAAAATTAATTTATCAAAATTATACGCCAAAGTTAAGATAAAAAATAAATATTATAAAGATATTACATAAACATTATTAGGTATATATAAAGAGATAAATTAAAAGAGTTAAATAATAAAAATAATAATAAAATAATCATGAATAGTAATGGAGGAGATGAATAGTGTCACCCCATATTTGGAGTAACACTATTCGTCCCCCATTTTGGAGGCAAAAATGAAGGAGCATTGGAGCTCCATTATGGCAAAAATTGCCCCCGTTATGGAGAAATGAGGGAGGGTTGGAGATGCTCTAAGCATATTATTGAAGCAAACCAATAACCAGGTTGTATTATCACTTTTAGTCCGTGCCAGAAACTATTTACATATGGTAGCGAAAAAATATATAAAATTTGTATAATTTTTGTGTGTATATATATATATATATATACAAAAAATATACAAATTTTATATATTTGTTTTTACAACGGCTATACAGTGTCATTTTCTCATTGAAAACTGACACATAATGGGATATTTTCAAGGTGAAAATTTTAGAAGATATTATCTAAAAATGAGTAATTAAAGTAATAATTTGCGTTATCCAATAAAATGAGAGGTAACATTTTGCTTCAGAGCAGAAGATTTGATTCATGAATAAGAGTTGGGTAACACCGTTAGTTTTTTAACACATTGTGTCAGTGAGACTAAATATGCTCTACTTTAGCAAATTTAAGGGACTAAATATGCTAATGACTATACTTGAGGGACCAAAATAGACCTACCTGACAATATTGGCCAAAAACTCAAATTAGGGCAAACCGAATTTCTCTTCAGCAATTGCAATCAGATGACGACAATTTCTCTGCTTCGTTATTCTTCCAATGGTATTATTCCCTTTATCTCCTTTGCTAATTTCCATTCTGCTTCGGTAATTCCAATCAGATATTATTCTTCATCTCATAGCAATATTGAGAACGTAAGTGTTTAGATGATGCTATGAGTCTCTTCCATCGAATGGTCAGAACTCAGCCTCTTCCTTCTGTTTTTAGCTTCTCGAAATTATTAAAGACTATGGTAAATATGAAGCATTACTCTGCTGTTGTTCCCCTTTTTCGACAAATGCTGAAATCTAATATCCCAATCAGTGATTACATCTTGTGTATCGTGATTAACAGCTATTGCCTAATGCATCGTACTGATTGCGGATTTTCGGTGTTAGCCATTTACTTGAAGAATGATTCCATTTAATGTTGTCACATTTAGCACCTTACTAAGGGGATTCTTTGCGGAAAATAAGATAAAAGATGCAGTTAACTTGTTCAAAAAGTTGGTGAGAGAGAATATTTGTGAGCCGAACGAATTCATGTATTCCACAGTCATGAATGGGCTTAGCAAAAGTGGCCATACTCAAAAAAACTTTCGATTTGGCACGGGTAATGGAACAAGGAAGCACTAGGCCCTATGGAAAGATAGAATGTTAGATGCCGCAGTTAGCCTTTTTGAAGAGATTTGTAACAAAAAGGCATTCCTCTGGACATATAATTCGTTGATTGATGGTCTCTGCAAGCTTGGTAAGTGGGAAAAGGTTAGGCCTTTGTTCTTTGAAATGGTAAATCTTAATATTTATCCAAATGTGCGCACTTTGGCCATTGTAACAGATGGATTATGCAAAGAAGGGAAAGTTGAAGATGCCGATGAGGTAATGAGACACATGATTGAAAAAGGCTTAGAGCCTAATGTGGTCACCTACAATGTGATAATTGATGGATATTTCTTGCCCGGTCAAATGGATAGAGCAAGGAGACTTTTCGATTCCATGATAGATAAGATCATCGAGCCTACCATTATTAGCTATAACATGTTAATTAATGGATACTGTAAGAAAAAGAAATTGGATGAAGCCATGCATTTGTTTCGTGTAATTTGTCGAAATGGACCGAAACCTAACATTGTTACATACAGTACTATCTTGCAAGGTCTATTTGAAGTTGGAAGAACTGACTTTGTCGAAAAATTCTTTGCTGAGATGCTATCTACAGGGCTCAAACCTAATATATGCACTAATGTCATTTTGCTTGGTGGTTATTTTCAGAATGGGCTTGTTGAGAAAGCTTTATTGCTTTTTCATGAGTTGGAAAGAAAGAAAGAATATACTGATATTGAACTTTACGGTATTGTAATTGACGGATTATGTAGAAATGGTAAGGTCGACAAAGCTCGAGCTGTTTTTGAGAAGCTTTCTTTAATTGGATGGTCTCCCAATGTGATAACTTACAATATGATAATAAATGGGTTTTGTCTAGAAGGGTTGTTAGATGAAGCTAAAGATATGCTTAAAAAAATGGAAGATAATGGTTGTTCTCCAGATAATGCCACGTACAATATTATTGTTCGAGGATTTCTCAAGTTTCGCAGAACTAGTGAAATGGCAACTCTTTTGAAGGAAATGACTGGAAGGGGCTTCTCATTTGATGCAGCTACAGCAAAGTTACTTATACACCTTATCGCCGAGGATCCTTCTTTGCTTAACATGATACCACAGTTTCACTCACTCAACAACAACAACAAACCCAGTGAATTCCCACAAGTGGGGATGATACCACAGTTTCACTCGGGAAGTAAAAAGTGAATATTTATTTCACTTGGTTTATTCAGCTATATTTATCATTATGATGTAATTTCCTTTTACCTCTGCAAAGGAAATCGCATCTAATGGAAATGCAGAAGGTGAAAGAATGACAGTTAGAACGTCCAAGTAAGCTTATTGAGGAGGTACATCAGTTCTAATATTTGATTGTTATTCCACTCTACTTTATCTTGGATATCATATTTTATTTCACTCTTAATATGACAAATGATGTGAGTTTTCTTATCTATACACATCATAAGTCTAAGAATAGTTTTTTCAGTGGTGTTTAGTAGTCGTCAGGTGTTATCATTTTCTATCATTTTGAGAATCAATAACAGCTTCCTGTCAGATGAGTAGCTTCTTTCTCCATGACGGAGTGAAGCATGGTGCTGGTATATTCTTCTCCAGGAAACAATACTCTTCTCTGACTTTAGAGCTAAGAAAACTTCGACTAGAATACAATGTGACTTTAGAGATTAGAAAACTTTCGACTAGAATACAATGCGACTTTAGAGATAAGAAAATTTCGACTAGAATACAAGGCTAACAAGTTCGCTATATACTAGTGCAGTTATTCCTTTTACAGAGGAAATCAGCAAAGTAGTAAAACTCCCGGAGAAGCTTTTACAGCGGAAGAATGGATTTAATGTTATGGATGCGGTGTTAAGCCTCGAATTATGGATGTCAGTCGCACAAAACAAATGACTCTGTTCTGGTCTTCACTGCACAAAGCATGAGCAAGCGCCCAATGAAGGGAATGCTTACAGGCCGTGTTACCATTTTAAACTGAGATGACCAACCGAAGTTTGTATTCTTAAGCTTCAACGCTTTTCTTTCCCCCATTCGGCATCACACACATCTATGTTGACTGATGTTTTATTGCTTTTCAGATTTTAGACTTGTTATCAAATTGTTTTGGCTATTAACGATGAGGTTGAAGATCTTGAGAAGGCTGCATTAATGTTAAGAGAGGGTTTGCCGCTTAGAAAGTCCTGGGAAGATTTCTACTTGAACTCGGATTTACATTCATTCAGGATACATTGTAAGTCTAGGAATAGCATTCCAGTGCTCTTTACTAGTCTTAAGGTATTATGCTGCCGAGGTTGCCTATATGGCTTTAACAAAATATTCGTATTCTCTTCCGCCTTCTTTACACAAGCCAAGTCGATGTTAAGGAGGCTTTGTTCAAGCTAATAGATGTTTGTCTTGAGATTAACAAACAATGACATTTTAATGCTGTTGGAAGACTATCGAAAATTTCACTTTTGTACAGTAAATTGACATCTTTTCCCATTTCAGGCAAATCCTTCCTTACCGATGATCCTTCAGCTGTTTTCTCAGAATTGGAAGGTGAACTTATCAAAACTGAACCTTGCATGGATTCACTCTGTCCATTTCTGGTTGTCAAGAAAAATTCAGAGGTCCGTCTCATATTTTTCACCATGTACCCGTTCCAACTACTGTGATTGGCTTATTATTACCGGTTCTGATGCAACTAAGTATTCATGCCTTTGGCAGATGAGGAGATGGCTCACTCTAAATATACATCTCCACAGTCCATAGGTGCTGAAAAGGTTAATGCATGTTCAATGTAAATGAGAAGCCTTGTTCTTCGATGGAATCGTTGTGCCATTTGCCTAGAGAAACTATATCATCAGCTGCAATGACACCATCCGATTCATCCATCATCCTGAATGCAAATTCTACCGTGACGAAGATTGCAGAGGCATGTTACTTACGTTTAGTGTCCCCTTGAACACAGAGGCTGGCAAGGATGATTATAGCTACCATCTATTTTAAGTATTTTTATAATTTATTTTCTGAAACATTGAAGTGTTTTGGAAGTTAAGTTGTATTAATATGAACTTAGCCGGGTAAGTTCTTGTCATATTTTAGTTGACTAACTGGAACTGCCCGAGTTCTTGTCATATCTTAACTGCTGCTAGGTGGTTAGAGACCTCAGATGCAGATACTCTGCTTCCTGATCCCATTTCCCTTTTACAGTCATGTTTTCTGCTTTATCTTCGAGTTAAATGAACGCTTAGGATATGGATTTGGTCATTTGCCCTCTCCTTTAGAAAGCACCTCATTAGCACTTATGATTTATTCAAACAAATTGATTGATTACAGTTTAGAAATTGAATAGTTATTCTATTCATAGTCAGCTGGGAGGAAATGCAAATATCCCAACTAATTTTGGGCTACAGAAAAACTAGATCCATTTCTTCAGCTTTGTTCGCAGACTTCATCATGTTGGCGACATAGACCCCAATACCAAGAATCAACAGAGCAACAAGAGTCATTTTCATCATTTTCCTTGGCTTCTTCAGGTTTGCAGCCAAACAGCTAGCTTTTCCGGTTGTTTCATCATCTGTCGAATCATCAGACGATTCATCACTTTCAGATTCACTGTAAGAACTACTTGAACTACTTTTATCTGCTAGTGATTTTTCTCCAAGATTTCTAGCCTCTGTTTGCTCACTGGTTTTAGGACTAGTGCTGTTTTGTTCTTCCTTTGCTGGCTCTTTAGCTGGGTTATCAATATCAGCATTATCCTGCTTAGTAAATTCCTCTCTTAAAGAGGTCTTCTGTCTTTTAGCAGTGGTATTCTCAGCTTCTGAGGCTGGCAATTCCTTGTCCTTTTTCAGTGTTGAAGTTATCAGTTTTGGCTGTTTAACATGAAGAATGCCGTTTTCAAATTTTGCACTGATTTTACTTTTGTCACAATTTTCTGCAACAGGAAAGTCCTTCTGAAACCTCTGCCATTTATTTTGCCCAATCAGCCTTTGTCCGCTGATCTTCAGAATTCCCGTTTTGGTCAGTTGAACCCTCACCTGTTCCTTCTTGAAACCTGATGATTTCAATCTTCATCAGTGTGTTATCATATATGAAATCAATATGTTCCGGAAGATAGAATTTCAATCTTTAAGGTTAACTATTGCCGTGGAAATAGCCTCTTGCAGGAAATAGCCTCTTGCAGAAATATAGGGTAAGACTGCGTACGATAGACCCTTGTGGTCCGGCTCTTCCATGGACCCCGCGCATAGCGGAAGCTTAGTGCACTGGGCTGCCCTTTAAGGTTAAGTATGAAAATTATTAGGAAAATAACAACGGTCACGCCTGATGTGGGTACATGACTTCTCAGATATCTTAGTTGACATGAGGCATGGAATAAGTTACTGTGAGATGCGGCGTCTTCATCTGATTATGAATTTTTCATTTTCTGGAGAATTGTTAACATTATTCTGAGCATAGCGGAAAAAATCTCATATAGCAGTATAGCAAAATTTTCATTTTATAGAATCCCTGTAATTTCTCATCATGTTGTAAGGTTAATATCACCAGTGGTGAATTCAACATATACTAGTAACTAGTTGCGGTGTGCACTAGATGGAGTCATCTGTATATATGTTCTGTAGAAATTTTAAAGAATTTTTTATTTGAAGTATCAATATATATTGAGGGGTCACCCACTGCTTTTAACTACTGGATCAGTCTATAAATCATTCTGTCGCAAGTGTATTGCATGCACCGTTTTGGCGGGAGAGAGGTGAATCCAAAATTTAACTCAGTTTGTTTTACTCTTTATATATGTGCCAACTTGTTTCTCACACGGGCGAGCACTTACATATATATAGTGAGAGTTAGATGCAATATTATCTACTGAATCCACAACATATCTAGTGTGTTCCCACGAGCGGGATCCGGGGGGTGGGGTGTACGCAGACCTCACCCCTACCTTGTGTGAGGTAGGCTGTTTCCGATAGATCTACTGAATCCACATCTAGTATAAATCCGTCAGTAGTGGGAGGAGGCAACAGATAATTAATGACAGGAATGAGTAAAGAATAGCACCTGGAATATTAAGGTGAAGAGTGTCAGAGAGTTCTTCTTGAACCAGTTTTGATGTTGGCACAAAATCTTCATATATTTGAGTTGGTGTAGCAACTGCAGCTCCCTTTGAACCCATTTCCTGTGTTTCTTTTCTTTCCTTTTTGCTAATATGTAATAAGTATTTCCTTTTATCCTTTGTTCTATGTTCTTGTTGATGGAAAGGATGAAGTTTGTAGTGTGTATATATACACACAGAAAATTCCTCAAAGAGAACTTTCTTGAATTGCTTTATCTGTTTTCTTCCAAATTACATATTCCTTAACTTATTTCCATTCCTGTTTTTTTAAACCTTTTCTTTACTCTACATAGTTTTCTTGTACAATAAATAAACATGAGAAAAACTCCCACAATAGGAAACCTGAAGTTCAAAATTTGTATTTCCCGCAGAAGTTTCTTTGGGTAACTTTGTGGTATTCTTCCTGCATGCTGAAGAGAGTTTCTTTTATTGTTGGAAGTGTTTCTTTTGGCACGAGAGAAGTTGGTATATTCTTGGAGCAATGTATATTTTAGCCGCTCCCAAAAATAATAGCTGATAAAATATTTTTTTTTTGTATATATGTGTATTATATTCAAAATATGTATATATTTTATACATTTTTTGGCTAGTGAATGCAATTAATTTCAGGATCACTTTTGTATTTTTTCCCTATATTCTTCAATGTGGGGTTCTTCATTTCTCCAACCTTCGCCTAAATTGTTTACTCTTTCTTTGCATAAAAGTCCTACTTTATTCATTTTTCGTTACCATAATGTGCTTTATTGTGGAAGCCAAAATTAGCACGTGCGTTACGAGCCTAACTGGCTAACCGCGGAACAATTCTCATATTATGAAATCCAACGCTGTTATTTAGGAATTACTCAATATGTTATGAATTTTAGTTTTTTAGTTTAATTTTTTTGGGTCACAAATATTTTAAAATTAAGATTTTTAGTTTAAAATTTAAGGACAAAATAAATAGCACTCCTAGATTGGTTGTTTGTGTACTTTCCCCGACTATCCCTTATTGTACGAGTCGCTTTCGAGTGCCTCAATGACTATTTTTGTAAATATTAATTCCCATATTACCATTCGAGAAATCAAAACAAAAAGGGGCTGAAAAAGAAAGCACACTAATAAATATATCTTGTAATTATTATAGGTAAAATATTAAACTTGGAAAATTCATTATATCTTACATAACTGACCACTGAAAATACATTCATAGAAGGAGACTGACATACATAACTTCAAACACGACATTATTTATTTCACACGGTGGCTAAAACTAGCCAATCCTGTCAAATATTCATCACACATACGAGAGCGCGCGCACATATATATATATATACACACAGAGAGATCTTTTATTTCTTGAGAAGGTGGGCATCTATATCTTTGGTCAAATCAAGGACTACACCCAAGAAATCGAGAGGCTCAGGGGTGTCTTCAGTTTTCTTCTCGTACACTAATGTCCATGTAGTCCACTGATTTTCACTGGATGTGATAATAGTGAAGTAATTATACAACTCTAACAAATCTACTTCAATCACTTTCCAAGTGATTGATTTCTTCTGAGGATCGAAGGCTTCAATCACTTCCTTAACAATCTTTTCTTTTCCATCTATAATCATTAAAATTTAAAAATATAAGAGATGTTACTCCTAGTTCAATAGTGCAATTCCTCATAAAAGATATAAACATTCATGAAAAAATTATAGATTTGATTATAATGTGTTTGGTATGACTGAAGCATTTTTTCATGAAAAAGGTTTTGTTCTGCAAAATATTTGGAAAATATTTTCTAATATTTGATTGGTAAGTGAAAGATATATTACGGAAAGCATACATTAAAGATAATAATAGTAATAATATTAAAAATTTATAGGTCATTTAATTTGGATAAAATTTTGAGTGCTAAAAACTAATAGTAACGTCTAAAGGTTAATTGGAGCAAGTTAAAGTTAAAAGTTAAGATAGTTGTAATAGTTTTCCCTAGAGGAAATGACTTCCGCCTAAAGAAGCTATGTTTCTTCCTTTTTTTTTTTAATGCAAAATGTCTTACTCAGAATATATTTATGGTAATCAAACATCATCAAAATCAAATACACCTAAATATAAAAAAATTGATGCATATAAAGAGAGCGGGGAAATGTGTGTTACCTTCGTTGTATTTTCAGCTAACGATCGAACCAACCTTTATGATTTGACCTTCATGAATCTCAAAATGGTTGATCTTACTAGGGCTTATGTTGGGTATATGATGAGTATTAACGTGAAAAATATCCTGAACAGAGTGTCCTCCACTCTTCACCTCTAATGAAGCAATCAACTTGCCCTTCACACCCATATTTTCTTCTCTTCGGAATAGCAATAGTTGTGAAAAGAAAGTGGTGAGAAAATGTTCAGAACTTGTAGTCTTTATATAGATTTTAGTTAGCTATAAAATTTCGAATCATGGACCCCTTTAAATTTCAGTGGCGTGTCCAGGTTGAATTTATTAATAATTATATATTTTTGACCTTGTATATATAGTATAATTTCTTGGCGAAATGGTCCATGCATCCTCTAGCTCTGCCCCTAGTTAAGGAGGCCATTTTGTTGGCAAACGAAGAGCCGAAGTTGATCCTTATTGATAGCGAGATGAAGAAATCAAGGATATTAATTATTTTACTTTCTTGGCTAATTTAAAAGCAAAGGTTTTTAATTATTTGACTTTCTTGACCAATTTCGAGTGTCATATCTATTTGTTTAATTAATATCTTTTCCCTTAAAATATCTGTAAGGCCATATGCCTATTGTGAGAGAGAGGATTGTAAACGAATTATATTT
Source organism: Nicotiana otophora (assembly GCA_000715115.1). Lineage (NCBI taxonomy): Eukaryota > Viridiplantae > Streptophyta > Magnoliopsida > Solanales > Solanaceae > Nicotiana > Nicotiana otophora. The sequence continues at coordinate 10,834 of AWOL01S0026545.1, read as the reverse complement.
CAGCCCCAAAATAATGTCCTTTAAGGATTTGCAAAATATAATCAGAAATGGCTTTGTTAACTTTTCATCGTTTTTCTAAGTTTCTTTTTTTGCACTTTAAATTAAGAAACTTCTTTCTCTATAAGTTGATAAGTTTGGGCATAAGGCAACCAAAAAAAAATGTGAATGTCACGTCTCAAATTCACGTGATCTGCACCTAGTATCCTATTCACATCGAACAAACTAACTCAAATAATTCATCCTGGTCATATATGCAATACACGACGCTTGCCCACCTATTAGGGTCTTAGTCTAATGAGATTATAGTTTCCCCGCCCTAGGTATATAGGGTCGACTTGACATCAGCACGAGTCTTAATTCCGTCTTTTAAAATATTATTTGTAATTATATTTGTAACGACCCGACTTATCGTTTTAAGAATTTACGCCCCGTTCAGTGACTTAAGGTTTCGAGCATCCTCGCAATATGTATTATGACCCGCGTGTGTGGTCGAGTTTGAATTACGGATGATTCGGAGTGATTTGGGACACTTAGCCCCTAAGACGGAAGCTTAAGTTTTAGGATTTTGACCGTAGTCGAAAATATGTGAAGACAACTTCGGAATGGAGTTCCGACGGTTCCGTTAGCTCCGTTGGGTGATTTTGGATTTAGGAGCATATCCGGACTATGAATCTGAGGTCTGTAGCCAATTTAGGCTTAAAGTGGCGAAAGTCGAATTTTTGGGAAGTTTGACCGGGGGCTTGACTTTTTGATATCGGGTTCGGAATGCGATTTCGAGAGTTGGAACAACTCCGTTATGTTATTTGGGACTTGCCTGCAAAATTGGACGTCATTCCGGGTTGGTTTGATAGGTTTCGACACGAGTTTTAGAAGTTGCAAGTTTTGAAAGTTCATAAGTTTGATTTGTGGTGCAATTTGTATTTTCGGCGTGATTTGAAATCTCGAGTGAGCCCGTGTTATGTTATGGGACTGGTTAGCAGGATTGGATGGGGTCCCGAGGGGCTCGGGTGTGTTTCAGAGTGGTTTCGGACCAAATTGGAGCTGTTTGGACTGCTGCTGCTGAAGTTTGGTTTCCTTCTTCGCGAACGCGAAGGGTGTCTCGCGTTCGCGAGGAGGAATTTGAGGAGCTGATGAATTGTCCTTCGCGAACGCGAACGCGAAGAAGGAGCAAGGCAAGCCTTCGCGAACGTGGCCCAGGCAACGCGAATGCGAAGAAGAAAGGAAGATTTGGGGCCTGGGGTTGTTTGGCCTTCGCGAACGCGAAGAGTGGAACGCGAACGCGAAGGAGTTGGTCAGATGATCATCGCGAACGCGGCGAGGGTTTCGCGAACGCGAAGAGGAAATGATGGGGCAAAAATAATTGGCCTTCGCGAACGCGACAAAGGAGGTCGCGAACGCGAAGCAATGGTCGCGAACGTGAAGCAATGGTCGCGAACGCGAAGAAGGCCTATCTGGGCAAAATTAAAAGTCTCAAAAGCGGGGGTTTGAGTTCATAACTCAAAACCAAATTTGGAGCTCGGTAGAAGGCAATTTTCGGAGAGATTCTTGCGTGAGTGTTTGGGGTAAGTGATTCTTATTTAGTTTTGATTAATTTCCATGATTATGTCTTTGAATCCATCATTTAATTCGGATTTAATGGAGGAAAAATCAAGATTTTTATAAAATCTTCCAAAAACAAAAATTTAAGATTTGAAAGTCGAGTTGTTATTGGGATTCGATAAAATTGGTATGGTTGAACTCGTATCGGAATGGGTGTTCGGATTTCATGAAAATCATGTCGGGTTCCGAGGGGCGAGTCCTGCGTTGACTTTTGTTGACTTTTTGGAATAAATTTTTAAGTCGACGTATTATTATCCAGAATTATTTTCGATGAATTTTAATGAAGTTATATAATTAATTTGGATAGATTTAAACGGCTCGGAGGTCAATTCAAGCAAGAAGGCGATTTTTTAATATCGGCATAACTTCAAAGAGGTAAGTGTCTTGCTTAACATCGAGTGGGGGAATTACCCCTCAGGCATTAAGTATTACGTGCAAATTGTGTAATTGAAAACCATGTACGCGAGGTGACGAGTACGTACTTGGTTTATATGTGCAAATTTCATTGATTAAAATAATTATACGCCCTTACGTATCAAATTGGAAATTATTGGCAATTATTAAATCCTCTATTTGTCATGCCTAGATCCTTGTTTGTTGAAGTTATTTTTACATGATGATTTGGTATGATTGCCACCTTGATTTTTATGTGAAATATTATTTTGTCGAGTTGTTCACTTTCGGATATTTTGTTAAGATTTTTGTGCATATTATGGTCGAGCCGTTGGCTCCTTATTATAGAAAATAATGTATTTTTGATTTCTGTGACAAGTTGTAATATTTGGGCACTCAATGTGCAATTTATGATATGTTGTAAGATTTGAGTACCTGATGTGCAATCTGTGATATGTTGTAAGATTTGAGCACTTGATGTGCAATTTGTGAAATGCTGTAATATTTGGGCACTTGAGGTGCAAGTTATATTATGCTGTGATATTTGGGCACTTGAGGTACGATTTGTGAAATATTGTGATATTGATACGCATGCGGTAAGATGAGGGTGGCTTGAAATACGTGGTTAGTAGGGGAACTACTAGAAGTCATTACGGTGATATAAGGTCATGGTGATGAAACGCATGCGGTGAGATAAGGGTGGCTTGAAACGCGTGGCTAGTAGGGGAACTACTAGAAGTCATGCGGTGTGATAAGAGTGGCTAAAACGCGGGATGCTATTTCGGAAAAATAATTTCTTTAAAATTAAATGTGAAGGCTCCCGCAGTGATATAAGTAAATGAGATATTGTGAATTTATTTATGATTTGGGACTACGAGGCAGTACCTCGAGAGTGCACTGTTGATATTTCTTTATTCATGTTCTTGCCTTGGGTGATTTTGTTTCATTTAATATGTAAATTCTTGCCTTCTTCCATGATGTACTAGTTGACTTTATTATTATGTATTTTATGCTCCTAATTGTATTGTGTTGACTTTAGCTTTTAGCACGAGACTCTGAAGAAGTATATTTCTGGTTTTTCTTACTGATTTTCGATGATTGAGTTGATTTAAAATAAAAGGAATTATTATTATGTTTTTAAATTAAATAGTTTTACAACCAAATCAGTAGTTTATCTGATGCTTTGATATAAGTGCAAAGTTATTTTCTTCACCCAAATAATTTATAAAAATAAATTCAATTCTTTGTTGATTTCTTAATTGATTTAAAAACTTTTAAACTCACTTTAGTGGAAATAAATTGATCATGTGGATCTTATATACATTGAGGATATTGGCATGTAAATTATGGTTGTGATATGAAATGTGGGCACGAGGTGCTGTGATTAAATAATAATGATGTTTGGCACGTGAGTTGTCCGTGCAGTTGAGATATGAAATGAGGGCAAGATGTGCGGGAAAAACATAATGATTTAATTATGGGCATGAAGTGCCGTGGAGATATGAAAAATGGGCTGAGACCCGTATTTATGAAAAATATAAAAATGGGTTGAGACCCGTATTTTTATGATTATGAAATGAGGTATCACATGGTGACTTTTTAATTGAAGAATTTTATTCAAAATATTTATTTGGAAGGATTTTTATTTAGAAAGTATTATATGAAAGAATTGTATTTGAAAGATAATTATTTGAGGAAAATTATATTTGAAAGAGAGTCAATTGGTAGAATTATATGTGAAGGATATTTAATTGAAGAACTTGATTTAATTGGGTGTAATTTTATTAATTAATTGTTGAGCGATATTAAAGGTTGATCTTATTGTCTTACTGTGCATATCATTGGTTGTTGTATGTTGCCTTATTGTGACATCACTGGTTGAGTTGTTGTTATCATTGCTAGTTATTTTCCAGTACTATTGTATACTGCTATATTGCACAGGGTATTAGACTAGTGAGTGTCTTGACTGTATTTCGTCTCTACTCCATTGAGATTAGTCTTGACACTTACTGGGCACCGCTGTGGTGTGCTCACTCTACACTTCTGCACATTTTTGTGCAGAGCCAGGTATTGAAGATAACGGACTTGAGCAGAGTTAAAGTGGGATCGTAAGGATTCAAGGTAGAGTTGCTTGGTCGTCGCAGTTCTTTGGAGTCCTTTCATTTCATTGTACTGTTAACTTGTAATCAAACAGTATTGTATATTCGGTCCTCGTGATCATTCTATGTATTCAGTTAGAATTCGTGATTCAGTACTACCAGTCTTGGAAGGTTGTATATTGTAATTATTTCCGCTGTTAGTTTTGGTTACTTATTTAATTCAAAAAAAACAAATGACTTCAAAAATGCAATAAAAATCGGCTTACCTAGTCTTAAAGACTAGGTGCCATCACGACTCGTGTGGCGGGATTTTGGGTCGTAACAATATTAAACTCTAATGTCTTACTACACAAGTTGCTAGATCCAAACTTCACATTTTTGTACAAGAAAGTCAAATAATTAAATCTTTGCTTTTAAATTTTACCAAGAAAGTCAAATAATTAAAACCCCTGCTTTCTTGATCTCTCTATCAATAAGGATCCTCTTCCGCTCTTCGTTTAAAATGTCGACTTTAAAATTTCTTACTTCTTTCGTCTCATTTTATGTAACTAATCTTATATGCGCGTGTATCCCACATTAAAAATACAATATATTTGAATTAGAAAATTAAAACTTCAGAAAAATTTATGATGAATATTAATCTTATCTTGCTAACTCATAATGAATGATTGTAAAAAAGCTCACATCAGAATATGGCTCGAAAATCATGAAATTTAATGAATTTTGAAATATACTTTACAACTATCTAAAACAGATTACTTATTCTAAATAGGTAGCCTAGCTCGATTGAAAGCTTGATTAATTTTTATTTTTCTCTTCCGTAATGATTTGTTTAAGCAAGAAATATTAGAGAGTGCCAGAATTCCACACTTTAAAGATCACATATTTACTGTGTAACTGGTAAAGTTCTTACCAGTGACCAGGAGATCACGAGTTCAAGCCGTGAAAATAATCTCTTGCTGAAATGCAGGGTAAGACTGCGTACTATAGACCCTTGTGGTCCGAACCTTCCCGGGACCCCGCGCATATCGGGAACTTAGTGCACCAGACTGTCCTTTTTTTATATATATTATATTTACTGCGTGAGATAAATCCAACAAACCAATTATTATTTGTCTTTATTTACTTATAAATTATGTGTTTGTGTGTGTAAGAACGAAGAGCAAGACACTTTGTAAATAAATTAAAAAATAGGCTCATAATCGCTAAAACACATTGAGAGGAACATAAGAAGATAATCATTTACCTAAATATACTCTGTACTATTAGCTTTGAAGGATCCGAAATTAAGCTTCTAAAACCTAAACCCCGCAACCTAAAATTGGAAGAGATGAAGGAAAAGAAAGCATAAGGGCTAGATAATATCGAGTTAAGAACATAAAAAGAGATGAAAAAACAAAAGCAAAAGTAGGAAGCAATAAAGGAGTTAGAATTAAAGGCTAAGACTTCACCAATTGCACCAAAAATATCTAACTATTAAGGGAATTTTCATAAACACAATATCTACAAAAGTTAATTATATATATTACAACCAAATTAGATATTACATAATGTGCAACTAAATAAGTTACACTTCAAATTACTTCTATAATGAAAAGCTGAAAAGTAGAGAGAATCCCTATGTATTTGGGCATAACCAAAATTGACGTATATGGATAAACTTGTAACATATTTATTCTCTCTTCATTAAACTCTACCTCATTCGGAGAGTAATTTGCGTCTAGATATAACTCTCTTGCTCTTTGAATATTTAATGTTACTTATAGCATATACCATTGAACTTTACTTAAACTTATAGTATATTGAATTATACAACTCATTGTTCTGTATATTTAGTGAAGAAATAATGAAATATGTATGTGATATATATATATAAAGATAATATTATATAAGTGCATAAGTAATATTTTATATAGTTGGGACATTATATATATATATATATATATATATCATATTATTATATATTTTAATTATATAACATACAATTTATATAAGAAGATATGCAGTATACAATATATCATACATATAATATATATTAAGTATACTATTTTACTATATCATATACTATATGATTATATTTATATACTATTCGTATATAGCCATCTTCAATTAATATCAAACTCTTCAAGTAACAATTTTCCTCCTGTTTTGTCAAAGACAATAACATAAGGGTTGTCAAGATATTAGAAGTGTACGAATATTATCTAAAAAGGAGAATAATTTAGAAGTTCTACAATTTTATAGAGGTACAAATTTCCAAGATGTTTATGATACTATCAATAAGCAATATTCAAATCATATTGTCTAATAGCAAAGAATCATGGAATAAGAACNATCACGACTCGTGTGGCGGGATTTTGGGTCGTAACAATATTAAACTCTAATGTCTTACTACACAAGTTGCTAGATCCAAACTTCACATTTTTGTACAAGAAAGTCAAATAATTAAATCTTTGCTTTTAAATTTTACCAAGAAAGTCAAATAATTAAAACCCCTGCTTTCTTGATCTCTCTATCAATAAGGATCCTCTTCCGCTCTTCGTTTAAAATGTCGACTTTAAAATTTCTTACTTCTTTCGTCTCATTTTATGTAACTAATCTTATATGCGCGTGTATCCCACATTAAAAATACAATATATTTGAATTAGAAAATTAAAACTTCAGAAAAATTTATGATGAATATTAATCTTATCTTGCTAACTCATAATGAATGATTGTAAAAAAGCTCACATCAGAATATGGCTCGAAAATCATGAAATTTAATGAATTTTGAAATATACTTTACAACTATCTAAAACAGATTACTTATTCTAAATAGGTAGCCTAGCTCGATTGAAAGCTTGATTAATTTTTATTTTTCTCTTCCGTAATGATTTGTTTAAGCAAGAAATATTAGAGAGTGCCAGAATTCCACACTTTAAAGATCACATATTTACTGTGTAACTGGTAAAGTTCTTACCAGTGACCAGGAGATCACGAGTTCAAGCCGTGAAAATAATCTCTTGCTGAAATGCAGGGTAAGACTGCGTACTATAGACCCTTGTGGTCCGAACCTTCCCGGGACCCCGCGCATATCGGGAACTTAGTGCACCAGACTGTCCTTTTTTTATATATATTATATTTACTGCGTGAGATAAATCCAACAAACCAATTATTATTTGTCTTTATTTACTTATAAATTATGTGTTTGTGTGTGTAAGAACGAAGAGCAAGACACTTTGTAAATAAATTAAAAAATAGGCTCATAATCGCTAAAACACATTGAGAGGAACATAAGAAGATAATCATTTACCTAAATATACTCTGTACTATTAGCTTTGAAGGATCCGAAATTAAGCTTCTAAAACCTAAACCCCGCAACCTAAAATTGGAAGAGATGAAGGAAAAGAAAGCATAAGGGCTAGATAATATCGAGTTAAGAACATAAAAAGAGATGAAAAAACAAAAGCAAAAGTAGGAAGCAATAAAGGAGTTAGAATTAAAGGCTAAGACTTCACCAATTGCACCAAAAATATCTAACTATTAAGGGAATTTTCATAAACACAATATCTACAAAAGTTAATTATATATATTACAACCAAATTAGATATTACATAATGTGCAACTAAATAAGTTACACTTCAAATTACTTCTATAATGAAAAGCTGAAAAGTAGAGAGAATCCCTATGTATTTGGGCATAACCAAAATTGACGTATATGGATAAACTTGTAACATATTTATTCTCTCTTCATTAAACTCTACCTCATTCGGAGAGTAATTTGCGTCTAGATATAACTCTCTTGCTCTTTGAATATTTAATGTTACTTATAGCATATACCATTGAACTTTACTTAAACTTATAGTATATTGAATTATACAACTCATTGTTCTGTATATTTAGTGAAGAAATAATGAAATATGTATGTGATATATATATATAAAGATAATATTATATAAGTGCATAAGTAATATTTTATATAGTTGGGACATTATATATATATATATATATATATCATATTATTATATATTTTAATTATATAACATACAATTTATATAAGAAGATATGCAGTATACAATATATCATACATATAATATATATTAAGTATACTATTTTACTATATCATATACTATATGATTATATTTATATACTATTCGTATATAGCCATCTTCAATTAATATCAAACTCTTCAAGTAACAATTTTCCTCCTGTTTTGTCAAAGACAATAACATAAGGGTTGTCAAGATATTAGAAGTGTACGAATATTATCTAAAAAGGAGAATAATTTAGAAGTTCTACAATTTTATAGAGGTACAAATTTCCAAGATGTTTATGATACTATCAATAAGCAATATTCAAATCATATTGTCTAATAGCAAAGAATCATGGAATAAGAAGATGACAATGTCTGTGAAGGCAAAACTTCAACACTTTGCCGTTTCATATCCATTGCCACACATAAAAAACCCTAGACGAGAGAAAATGAAAATTTTAAAAAATTAAAAGGAGCATACATTTTATGTAAGGATATGTAGCTGGGTGATAAAATCTCAAGAGAGATATAAGGATAAGTTTTAGGTAAGAGAATCTCAATAGAGATATATTAGAAATATTAAAAGTCCGAGATTTTAAATAAATTGTATTTTATGTAATTTCCTAAAAGCAGTTGTAACTTATTTAAATAAGTCTTAAATAAGTTGTATTCTGTGTAAATTCCTCAACTATTAATATTGTCAAACTAAAAATACCAGAAAAGGGAGTCCAGAATAAGAGTTTCTAAGTCTTAAAGCAATTATGAAATCTTTAAACATAATAATGTCCAAGTCAAAGACAAATTCGAGTTCCAGTAAAAGAATGCTTGTGCCACTGGGAAGATAAAAACATAGGAGACACAACATTTATTCTGAAAGATTTCAAAACCCTAATTATTAAGAGTAATTAATGGAGTTCTTATAAATTAATTGATGCTCTTCCATAATTAATAACTCCAAATCTTTACAAAATTTTTCTTACGTGTTTAAACCATTCAGGCTAATTAATGGAGTTATTATAAATTAGTTGTAGCTCTTTCATACTTTAAAATGTTATTTTATTTTTAACTCTAAATCTTATCAAAATCTTTATGTACGTATTTAAATCATTCACCCTTACTCTTATTTTTAGGATTTCCATATTTCAGGATCTAATTATTTATTAAAAATATAATAAAATTTCAACTTTATTCAATATGTATTGTGTTTATGGAGGATAAAAAAGGTGAACTTTGCTAAAGCCCTTCGTACTTTTTCATATATAGTATCATATATAAATATATTTTGACCGAATACAAAGTATTTATGAAAATAGGGATCTAACTACTATCCATTTTACTTTTTGTTTTTAAGGGATTTTATACAAATAGCAGATCGAATTCACAATTTATATTTTTTAGCCAGTATACACAGATTATGCCTGTATTGACGCACACACATCTATCAGCTATTTTTAGTTTAAGCGTTTACGTGAAAAGTTATTTAGGTTAATTCTTTATTTTTTTTTAAATATATGCTCTGGTATGAACAATCAAGAAAACTAGAGCCTCGACTTTTATTCTAGGTTTCTTATTTTACACATCTCATACTAGAAAGTTAACGGTCAAACTCAATAACTTTAATCTAAATTTTATATTTGTATTAAGAAATCAACTAAATACATTAAATTCAGAACTCAATTATTAATATTTGATATGACTATTCTAAAAGTCAGAATTTATAAAGTTAAATCTAGGCGTTGCATGCCTCTGCCTTTATGTATGGATTTGACTATTTATCAAGTTTAGACTCTTTTTCGAGTTTCACTACTACAAATTCGGCGAAAATCGTTCGTGGCCAACCGATCGAAAACTGACTGAAGTCGGTCAATTTTTGAAAATATTTTTTTTGATTTTTTTACTGAACCAACCGAATTTGGCTATTTTTATGGGCGCTAAATGCGGGAATTACATATAAAAAAGTAACGACTTGATCAGTCGTTTTGTATAATTGCGCTCCGTTATCCCTTTTTATGCTTCACACATGTGTGTTTATGATTTTATGACTTGCGGGGACATGTTGATTTCGTTTCGAGAAGGTTTTGGGTTGATTTGAACCCTTGATACTTGACTTAGAAGTTTAAATTAGAAATGTTGATCAAACTTTGACTTTTTTGAAAACGATCCTGGAACTATATTTTTATGGCTCTGATAGCTTCGTATAGTGATTCCGGACTTGGGCGTATACCCAAATTTGATTTTGAAAGTTTGTAGGTTGATTTATGTTGATTTGCCAAAATTTGACAATTTGAAGTTGAATGGTTTGACCGTAGGTTGACATTTAGCTATCGAGTACGAAATTTGATTTCGAGACTTGAAATAAGTCCGTTATGATATTTGGAACTTACCTGCAAAAGTTATTGTCATTTGGATTTGGTTTGATAAGATTTAGACGTTTAGTTGTAATTCTAGAAATTTTGAACTTTACTTTGAAATTCATGCGATTTGGAGTTCAATTCATAGTTTTATATATTATTTTTATGTTTTGATCGCACGAGCGAGTTCCTATGATATTGTTTGACTTGTGTGGATATTTAATTTGGAGCTTCGAGCGCTCAAATGAGTTCCAGACATGTGTCAGAATGGTTTTGAACTTAACATGAACTGCTAGTGTGCTGGTGCTCTTTTATCGCAATTGTGAGCACCAACCTCGCAATTGCGAATGTGACAGTAGGGGGTCAGATGTCGCACATGT
>AWOL01S0026544.1:10980-44942 GCA_000715115.1 Nicotiana otophora | reverse complement strand
GCTCCGGGTTCAGCAAGAGCATAGGTAGCAAAAGCCTCTCTAACTGCACAAACATGGCGAGTGGCTCCTGAATCAAACCACCACAGTTTAGGATTTCCCACCAAGTTACATTCAGAGAGCATGGCACACAAGTTATCAACATCATCATGCTTTACTACCATGTTTGCTTGACCCCTTTTCTTGTCTTTCTTCGGAGCACGACACTCCGTAGATTTGTGTCCAATTTTTTCACAGTTGTAGCAGTTTCCATTGAACTGCTTCTTGCTTGGGTTGTATTTCGGAACAGAAGCCTTCTTCATCTTTTTGTTATTTTTAACAATATTTGCTCCCATTATTGTTGAATTTCCACGGCCTCTCCTTTCAGCAGCTTTATTGTCCTCTTCGATTCTCAACCGAACAATGAGATCTTCAAGGGACATTTCCTTTCGTTTGTGTTTCAAATAATTTTTGAAGTCCTTCCACAACGGAGGCAACTTCTCAATCATTGCTGCTACTTGGAATGCTTCATTGATGACAAGACCTTCAGCAAGTAGATCATGAATAATCACTTGCAATTCCTGGACTTGGGTAATAACAGACTTGTTATCTATCATTTTGTAGTCCAAAAATTTTGCGGTAACAAATTTCTTCATTCCGGCATCTTTAGTTTTATATTTCTTTTCAAGCACATTCCACAATTCTTTTGACGTCTCCATGCCACTGTATACATTATACAGATTATCTTCCAGTCCGCTAAGAATATAATTCTTGCATAAAAAATCAGAATGCTTCCACGCGTAAATCACGACAAAGCGTTCATTCTCTGGAGTTTTATCTGGCAGATCAGGAACATCTTCCTTGATGAACTTCTGTAGGCATAATGTAGTTAAGTAGAAGAACATCTTCTGCTGCCAGCGCTTGAAATCAATCCCAAAATTTTTTTCGAGTTTTTCTGCCGGTCCCAACGCCGGTGTTCGGCTTGTCGATGCGTTGGCAGTCACCATCGGAACAGCTTAGTTCTCGCTTTCAGTCGTCATTTTTTTCTGTAACAGAATGACACAAACAAACGTTTAATAAACGTTTTCAAACTGGAGTAAAAATCACGTAGATTTTAATCTCCAACAAAACACCACGAAGGCTTTACTCTCCAAAATGGGAGTACACAAAACCACAAAGGTTTTAGTTTGCAGAATAATAAGAATAACACAAATACAGAAATAAATATTAAATTTCTTAAGGTTGTTAGTCCCGCCAATATTGTTGTATTTGTAAATAATAATTCTGCGAAATATAACAGCTGCTGCACATATTTATAGCAGCCAACTTTGAAGATGAACGACCCTCCACCCTCCATGGTAGAGCATGCACTAGCTTGTTTGTGGAGCAAGCACTTGGCCATGGTGGGAAGAGCATTAGGCGGCTGCTATTGCAGCTGGTGGTCAATACACGAATTGGAACATATCCGTTAAAAATGCGGATAATCTTACGTTATTATTTACTATTAACAAATAAATTTGGTCCAAAAAATTAATCAATCAATCATTTGACCGAAGCCGAAGCCGAAGCCGAGCCGAGCGAGCGAGCGACGACGACGGCGCGAGGCTTGTTTTCTTCTTAACTCTTTAAGAGCTACAAGAAGAGCAATTATATATATACCCACCAAAAATCTTTTCCCATTCCAATATGGGACAATGTCTCATTGTCAAGAGGGGGAAACTTAAAATTTTACTCAAAAATTTCATTGTCCCTCCATTTCTCATTCACCCTCATTTTAAGACTATTTCGTCTTAAATAACAAAAACCTCAACAAAATCTATAAAATGGAGCAATAAAAGAAGACGTACAAGGCAATGAAAAGTCACGGCCGTAGACAGTGCAAGGCTTTGTCTAGGGCATTTTTATTGGCGCCTCTGACAGTGCCTCGCGGGAAAATGTTGGCGCCTCTGACAGTGCCTCGCAGATAATGTTGGTGCCTCTGACAATGCTCCTTGCCGACGATGCTTATCCGAACCACCTTTATTTCCTCATTATGTTTGGACGTATAGACCTCAACCCTACCTTATAAATACCTCCTAATCTTAGTTTTTAGAGGGGGAGAAATTATTGGAGAGGCAAAAGGCTACGGAACACTTGGAAGCAACGAATCACACGAGTTTTCTCTTCCGTTCTTCCTTAATCTGTATTTGAATGCTTTTAATTATTATCACGATTGTTAGTATGTTTATGAGTAGCTAAACTTTCTCATCTAGGGTTTGATGAAACTTTTTGAAGGATAATTTTATGTTGCATTTAATATAATTTAACCTTTGAATTTATCTACTTGTTCAACTACGTGCTTATTTCAGTTGAGTGAGAGAAGAAGCTAATGGCATCAGAAGAAGGCGATGATATTAGGAAAAGAGCAGAAGAATTGGGAGAAGCCGTAAGGCTGTCCACAGAGAAAGGGGGTGCATCTCGAATGGAGTTGGATTCTTTCATCGCGCATATCACAAGATAGACTTGTTTTTCACTAAATCTCAAGGCCAAGGGGTCTATCTCTATATTCTTTGGTTACTTTACAATTCTCTTAAAATTTGGCACTTGTCTGTTTCTTGGCTCAGATTAGTTTATACTACCTTAAGTTTATGTGATCTTGGCATGTTAAATATCTTGGATCAGACTAGTTTATGATCTTGTATTTTTCTTAGTAAGAATACAGGGTTGATGTGGAGAATGATCTTATATACATTTCTCAGTTGTTTGCATATAAATGCTATGACAAAATGACATCTCTATGTGCTGTATTGGTGTTTTCTTGCTAATCAATGCTGTTTTGTTTAATATAAAACAGTTTGGTACTTGTCCTATATGCTTTGAACTTCTGATATTGCCAAAGTTAATTAATTCTGATAGCTGCATATAACTTTTAGATTATCTATGCGACTAAAATTCATTGTATGTAAGTCATTAATATGGCACATGTAACTAAGAGTTTATAAGTAGTCATACTTTCTACCTATATATACACTTGTATGTGTTATCTGCAAGATGAAATTCTATGATTTCTCTTCTCTAAATATTTTTCTAGTCCTTTTAACTATGTTATCACCTCCCAAAACTTTCCAGTGGCTGATAAGTGTACTTAAAAAGTTGCCGTATATATCCCAAGACATACCGCATATGTGCTCGGACTCTTCAAAAATATTGTTGGGTGGATGTCTGACTCTCCAAAAACTACGAATTCTTTTGGAGAATCCGAAACGGGTGCGACAACATTCTTAGAGGGTCTAAGCAACTTTTCCCCCAAAAATATCGTCTCTACAGCTACCATCACTATATATTTAGCTTTAATAAAAGACATTCCAATAAAATCTATAAGGCAAGTTAACTAAAATTGATCATCCACAGAAGAGAGTAAATGAGAATATGTTTTCTTTGTCATGGCATTCCCTATATATAGTGTATTGATATGTTTTCTTCCATTATACCTCGATCTTGTGCTAACTAAGAAAAACTCAACGAGTAATGTGGGCGATGAAAGAACCCATCTCAGCGCGGTTTACGCCCCCATCTGTTACTGATTTCTTGATAGCATTACTCAAATCAGCTGCTCTTTTCCTCATCTCATCTCCCTGTGGTGAAGCCATCAAAGTTTTCACAGCATTTTCAACCATTTCTGATGTAACAAGTTCATCTCGACGCGTCCATGGCCTAACAGTTAGTCCAATTTTCAAATACTTTGTTACAAGTTGAGAATTCCTTGGCTGATCTGAATGCATTGGCCAGGCTGCTATAGGAACTCCAAAGGAAATACTCTCCATACACGAATTCCATCCGCAATGACTCATAAAACTGCCTGTTGAATTATGTGCTAATATTTCCAATTGGGGTGCCCAATCTCTTACTATAATCCCTCTTCCTTTTATTTTCTCTTCATATCCTTCAGGCAATTGTACTTTTCTAACTTCACTTGTAAAAACATCTCCTTTATCAGCATCTCTGACTACCCAAATGAACTTTTGCTCGCTTTTCTCTAGACCAATCGCGAGTTCTTTGACTTCTTCATCACACAACGAAGTAGTCGTTCCAAATGACACAAAAATAACTGAGTTTGGTTCTTGTTTGTCAAGCCAATCGAGGGATTCGTGACGTTTGTTTGACTCTTTGCTCTTCTCTTTTGGCTCTAAAGGATTGAACGGGCCTATAGCCCATTGCTTCAATCCATCATATTCTTTGGCCATTAAATCAAGGTACAAACTTTCTATTACTCGCGACGAATTGTAAAGTTCACCACAATGAATCTTCCCATCAAATTGTTCTTGTATCTTCAAATATTCCCAAAACTCTGTAGGAAAACAGTCTAAAATTGATGGTATATCCTCATAATGTTCAGTTCCAGGTAGAACAGGTTTTCCTTTGAGTTCCCATAAAAATGAATATGAAAAGAAAGCTGAAGTACTATTGAAAGAATAGCATTCTGTATTTGGCATTTCAGGCAAATCTTGAACCACCCAATTCATCAAATTATCATAAATAACAACCACTTTCTTAAGATTCTTGCTCAAAAGTTCGCGTACTAGAGCACAAACTGGCTCGCGGAGATGGAACGTGGCATAGAAAGAAGGCATTAGCTGGTTTGGGAATTTGTTAGAAGCATTAGGATTTGGAAGGGGAGTTTCAAAAGAAGGTGTTTGAAATTCATGGAAATGAATGTTTGTTGTGGTGAGAGGATCAAAACCATGAGCCCGAATTTTCGCCTGTTGAATGTGAGCAATGGTTCCAACATAATGGACATGGATATTGTACGAGGAAACGAGTCGAGAGAGATGGAGGAGTTGATTTAGATGGCCTTGGGCTGGAAGTGGTACCATGACCACAGCCACTTGGGCCACGTCTTGCGGTGACGAAATCAGGAATTTCAGCTCAGTATTATTTTCCGACGAAGGGTGTTCAACTGACAACCCTTCGCCTGTTGTAGACCCGCCCTTGGCGTCTTGTGCACCATTTTGGCCATGGGTTTTTGAGGTAAGCTTTTCAGCCATAGCTAAGCTATTAGTTCTCTAGTGATATAGTTTTAGAAGTAATCTAATGAAGTGTGTTATTGAGGAACAAAAAATATCATTTTATAAGGAGTGGTTTTGAAGATTGCAACAAATATTGGCCAACCATTTGCTAAACAATTTGTCAATGGAACACAAAATGTGTTGCTACAAGATATAGACTTTTAGTTTACATTATCTCTTGATTTTGTTCAACACACAAATGGAGTAGAAACACCAATAACAAGACAATTGATGTCATATTCATACAACGTGGACCTAATGGAGCTCCATATATCTTTATCACATAGCATAATGACAAGAAACCAATATGACAAAATTAAGCTAAATAGATTTTGCATCATGAATGGTTTGACAAGTGGGAATTCAACTAACAACCTTGAGAGGTTCTGAATCCCTTTCATCACCGAGCTACGTTTTTGGGTTTTTTCAAGGGGATTTAAAATATAAAATATAAAGATTCAAATTGGATTTTTCGTTATATGTACAGTGTAATTTTCCGATGAAGTGGGTTCGGATATACCCCTGTTTTCACCTATATTTAATAAAATGGGTGCAAACGTTAGATACTTGGGTTCAAATTCCACCAAGACAAAAATAATAATTTCTTTCCTTTATTTAAGCCTTGATGAACAGAGAGTTAGCGGTACTTATGTTATTATTAAAAGGTAAAATAATATTAGGAATAATAATAATAAACTATTGTATATATTTTCTTCTAGAAAAATGATGAAGTTGATACTATGCTACAATAGTAGAGTCCAACTTAGTCGCACAACTGACTTTGTCACAAGAAAAAGCATGCAAGTGATAATTCTACAAATACACAATATACCTAACAATGAGAACTATTTTAGTCAGGGGCGGAGGGGGTCTATTCATTAATTTTTTAAAGAAAAATTATACAATGTCAATAAGGTTAATTTATTTTTGGATATATATTAGACGTTTGAATCTCTTAATTACTTTGCGTATTCATTTTGTTTTTATTTTTTGAATCCTCATATTGATAATTTGGTACTAGTGTGGGGCTTACAACGTGACGATAAATTCTTTCCATAGTTAATAGCCACTGGTTTTATTCAAAATCTTATATATTGTATTATGCTGTTAAACGAAGGTGAAAAAGAAAGCGTTTGTCTAATAAACAAGTAAGTGGATATATACGGTCGAAATAGATTTCGGCCTTCGCACGTCTACTCGAGTTCAAATGATAGTCGATTGAAGTGAGACTTCGAGATGGTTTCCAAAGATGGAGCGAACAAGCCTCGTACCCGAGGGGCCGATCAATGTCGAGTTCGATATCCTTATTGAGCTTGAATCCAAATCGAACTATGATGTAGAGTAAAGCTATCAAGCTTATGAGCCGGAGACCAACCAACATCGACCCCGAATCAATTCAAGGGTCCGAGTCAGAATCGAGCTTAAGCCAAAGATCGAGGGCTCGAGTTAGAATCGGGCTCAAGCCGAGATCAAAAGCCCGAGTCAGATCGGACTCACAGACATAAGCCATTACAATCCCACTAGATGAGGGAATCTTGGTAGGAATTGTGGAAAAACTGATTTATCATGGATCTCCCATTGAGTATTTTTTAATTATATTTAAAGTAAGGTTCCTTTATTATAAAGAGGGGTTTTATCATTTCTGGAAAGGCAAGTTTTTGATATAAAGCTCACATTGTAATTTAACCACCATATCCTCTTATATTCAAGAGTTACTATTTTTGAGCCTAATAAAAAACTAATCCATCTTGCTTAGTCCTAAGAATTCTCTTCTTTACAACTTTGTCCATTTTACATTCTTTGTAGTTGATATTTGATATTTCCTTTTATCTTTACGATTTGTATTGAGCTTTATCACATATCCTTAGAACTACGTATAAATTCAACTATATCCGTTTTTCGGGTAAACAGTTTGGCGCCCACCGTGGGTGTTACGCCCCAAACTAGGGGAGGCACGACTGGCACTCGATACTTTATTCGATCGAGTTAGACACTAAACATACTAGCTAACTAGACTGGGGGGCCAACAGATCAGGCAGCACAACATCTGAAATACTAAGCCTGGACCGTAAGGTTATGACATGAATAACAATAAGCCATATAAACATAGGTAGACAAGCCAAAATAATAAAATACTAGCTGGCCGACGAGGCCGCGACTGAAGACATACATGCCTACACACCTATATATACATGCCAAGTCTATGGGCTGGAGACTGACAACAACAACAACAACAACCCAGTATAATCCCACTAGTGGGGTCTAGGGAGGGTAGTGTGTACGCAGACCTTACCCCTACCCTGGGGTAGAGAGGCTGTTTCCAAATGACCCTTGGCATCCTTCCCTCCAAGAACTCCCCACCTTGCTCTTGGGGTGACTCGAACTCACAACCTTTTGGTTGGAAGTGGAGGGTGCTTACCATCAGAGCAACCCACCTTGTCGTGGGCTGGAGACTGAAAGAAGCAAAAAAAGAAACCCAGAATATTGTGTCCACAATAGCCTCTAAGAGTGTCATAAGCACTGTCGGGATAAGGCCCCAACTATACCCAAACTGTACAACAAAAGTAACCATCCTATGAAAGCTCCAGGAAGAGGTGGAGCTTACCAACTCACAGCTGAACCCCGAAATCCTAGCGGAGAGGTCGATCAGAGTCCCTACCTGGACCTGCACGCATGAAACAAAAATGCAGTGTCCCCAGGCAACGGAACATCAGTACGAATAAAAATGTACTGGTATGTAAGGCAGAAAGTAGAATCATACATAGCTGATGTAAATAGGTAATAAAGATACCACCTGATACTGAAACTCTGATAGCCTCCGTGGCCGACATCCGACCTCATAGTAATAAAATATGCATGGTATGCTCGTGTAATCGTATGTCGTGAATACATATATATATTGATGTAAATGCATGACATACCCAACCAAATGCTAGCAATGGCGGTCTCTCCCGGTAGCTAACCGGTATCATATTGCCAACCTGTGGCCATCTGTACAATATATATAGTCTTTCGGGCAAATAGGCCCCTTACCTCCGATTATAGCTCGAAGTCCATGCATAATATGTCATGTATGATATGAACTTTGAATGCACATAATAGGCCATAACAAGAACTTAGCCAACCTTGGCTCATTGGTACTCTTATTCTCATAATCTCATAATCACCTTCGTATCGCATACAAATGTCTCGTGGAACCTCATATCTTTTTTAATAAGTTTGAAAACTTAACTCGACTTTTAGAAAGATAACTTAACTCTGAATATGTTCATAAAAAGCTTAAGGTGCTTCACTTAGTCCTTATACCTGATTTCTTAATAATTAGTAAAAGAAAGTATTTCAAAAACAAAATCAAATGTTTTAGTAGTTTAAACATAAAAGTTATATTTGAAAATTTTGAAATCGACGTGTCAATTTAGAGATTTTAAAATACACTTTAACAAGGAAGAAGGACTGATCGCAAATACTAAATGCCTTTATTTTTAAGTCACACAACCCAAAGACGAATAAGAATTCATATATATGAACATATATTTAAGAAAACCGACACAATGACATATATAGATGTCGAATACCCTTTTTAACCGAACGAGTGGAATATAAACCTAATAGAATCATGAAAATACTTCAGCTACGATACCAATGCCTTTCATAGAAGGTCTTTCTAGCAACAGAATAGTAAAATATCACATTTGGCGTTTTAGGAATTTCCCAAAATTCGTACTAAAAGGAAGGACGAAGCTTAGTCTTAACATACCTCTCCAACGAACGTCCGAATGACTGTAGTTCCTTCACTAAAGTTGTTCCTTACGTCCTAAGATTCGAAACAACTATATATATGCAGCTTATATGCACCTATAAACAGTTCATAAATGAGTTTAAATCGGCAGATCTAACTTGATGAAACGCCCGTAGAACTTTGTAAAAACGATCATAAAAGAGTCCCAAGATGATTACCTTGGCAAATCAAGTATAAATCCTGAAGAACCAGCAAGAACAACAATTTCCTATCTTCCAAAAATAGCTCCAAACACAGCTAATAGAAGGGGAAAACGATTGCAAAGCGTAGAGATTGCGCTTCTAGGCACGAGGGCAAACTTTAACGATAGAAATCGTTAAAAACGCACCTTAATCACTCAAGAACACCATGAAACCCTCTCTTAAGCTTTCTCAATGTTTTGGGATGAAGATGAAATGTTTTGGGGTCTTAAAAGTCGGATTTTCCGACTTATACCACTTGTATGACCCGACCCGGTTCGCGACCCGATTTCAGCCCGGACAGTCCGCGGTAACACAGTCATAACTTTTTACTCCAATGTCGGTGTGATGTGATATTTCTTTGGTAGAACACTAGACTCGTAGACCTTCGATTTGGTATATTGTGGGTCCCAGAACTCTTTATATATTGGGATAAATGATCCGATACATTTGACCTAAAGTTTAGAAAATTTATTAGAGAAGTTTACGATAACTTTTGCCGACCTTTATTTCGCAACTTGCTTGACTCCAAAACTTAACATGTGACAACTGTGATATTATAATACCTCATAACACTTTATATGTAGCATATTATACACTCTTAGTCTTATCCCACAGGTGCAAGTTAACTTAAACCTTCCGAACGCGCGGGGTGCTACCCGAGCCATTTCGTTAACCATGAACCTTTATTTAAGGGATTCCTTTGACTTAAAGCTTTAGTTTAGTTCCTTGATATTACCACACATTTTTAGTCTTATTCTTCCAATGTGCTATACCCAATCATATATACCTAATATAACCACGCCACATTATGTATATTACGTAAGAGAAGAGAGAAACACCTGGGGTCTCACAGTCTCCCCCCCAAAGAACATTCGTCCGCGAATGGGTCAAGTCAATTCCTTGGTTTCATTTCTTGTCCTCTAATACGCTATTTGTGAGGCTATAGTTTTTACATTTGCAAAGCATAAATCAAATTCTGAAGATTCCAACTACTAGGGTTCGTATAGCTATCTCGTAATAAAAACAAAATTTAAATTACACTTTCAAGTCATTTAAAATCCAATTAAGTTGCTGTAAAGAAATAATTGGCAATTATTTAAATGCGACTCACCTTAAGTCGTAAATAGGTGGGGGTACTTCTTCCTCATTTCCTCCTCAGCTTCGCAGGTCATTTCCTCAATGTTGTTATTTCCCCATAACACTTTCACGGAAGCCACTTCTTTAGTTCGAAGCTTCCTTACCTGCCGATCTAAAATAACTACTGGTACCTCTGCATAAGATAAGTCTTCAGCAATGTGAATATCCTCAATGGGCGTAATACGTGAAGGATCTCCAATGCACTTCCGCAACATAGATACATGAAACACAGGATGGACTGCTTCCAATTCTAAAGGCAAATCAAGCTCGTACGCCACCCTACCAATCCTCCGAATAATCTTATATGGTCCAACATACCTGGGGCTGAGCTTCCCCTTCTTTCCAAATCGCATGAAGCCCTTCATAGGCGATACTTTCAGGAAAACCCAATCTTCTACATCAAACTCTAAGTCTCGTCATCGAACATCTGCATAAGACTTTTGCTGACTTTGTGCTGTACGCAGCCGGCCTCTAATAAGTTTTACCTTTTCCAGTGCTTGCTGGACTAAGTTAGGACCTAGAAACTCTGCTTCCCCGACCTTGAACCAACCGATCGGCGACCTACACTTCCGCCCGTATAGTGCTTCGTAAGGAGCCATCTGAATACTAGCTTGGAAGCTGTTATTATAAGCGAACTCAATAAGAGGTAGATGATCATCCCAACTTCCTTTAAAATCTAGCACGCAGGCACGTAACATATCCTCAACTGTCTGAATAGTACGCTCTGCCTGTCCATCAGTTTGCGGATGAAAAGCGGTGCTAAGATTTACCTGCGTGCCTAGACCCTTCTGAAAAGATTTCCAAAAATATGCTGTAAATTGAGCCCCTCGATCAGAGATAATAGATAATGGCACTCCGTGAAGGCGAACAATCTCTCGAATGTAAAGCTTGGCATAATCCTCGGCTGAATATGGCGTCCTGACTGGCAGGAAATGAGCAGATTTTGTAAGCCTATCAATAATTACCCAAATAGAATCATACCTCCGTGGAGTGCGAGGCAAACCAGTGATGAAGTCCATATTTATCATGTCCCATTTCCATAATGGAAGCTCAATACACTGAGTTAGGCCTCTAGGCCTCTGATGTTCAGCTTTAACTTGCTGGAAGTTGGGACATTGGGCTACCATCTCCGCGATATCTTTTTTTCATTCCATTCCACCAATAGATCTGTCGAAGGTCCGATACATCTTGGTCGCTCCGGGATGAACTGCATATCTAGAATAATGGGCCTCCGAAAGAATCTTGGCACGGAGCTCTCCTACTGACGGTACACATAAGCGGCTCTGGTATCTAAGGACTCCATCTCCAGTTAGCTCAAATAAAGGCTGTCACTGCTGTAGAATACTTTCCCTTAGTTTTATAAGCTCAGGATCCTCGTGTTGTTGCTCTTTCACTTCAGTAACAAAAGAAGATTTTGCCGTATTCTGAACGAGAATACGTCCACCCTCTGCATCTACCAAACGCACCTGCAAACTAGCTAACTGGCATAGATATTTGGTCATCTTGACCTTATCAGCTTCAACATGGCTTAGACTGCCCATGGACTTCCGGCTAAGGGCATCAGCAACAATATTAGCTTTGCCGGGATGATATAAAAATATCAACATTATAGTCCTTTAGTAATTCTAGCCATCTTCTTTGTCGTAGGTTCAGGTCCCTCTGTTTAAATAAATACTGAAAGCTCTGGTGGTCGGTGAAAACATCAATATGAACCCCATATAGATAATGCCGCCAAATCTTTAGGGCAAATACAACTGCGGCTAACTCAAGATCCTGCGTAGGATAGTTCTGTTCATGTTTTTACAACTGTTTGGAGACGTACGTGATAACCTTACCATGCTGCATAAGAAAACAACCTAGGCCAATTCTCGAGGCATCACAATATACAACATAACCCTCGGTGCCATCCGGAAGAGTCAAGACAGGTGGCATAGTAAGCCTTTTCTTTAGTTCCTGAAAACTTTGTTCACATGCCTCAGTCCACTGAAACTTAGCTCCCTTATGTGTCAGTTTCGTCAATGGTGCAGAGATAGAGGAAAATCCCTCCACAAACCTTCGGTAATACCCTGCCAAGCCTAAAAAGCTACGAACCTCTGTCGGATTCAAGGGCCTCGGCCAAGTCACAGCTTCAATCTTTTGGCCATCAACCTTGATACCATCGCCGGTAATAACATGACCAAGAAAAGCTACAGAAGTTAGCCAAAATTTACATTTAGAGAATTTAGCATATAACCTGTAGTCCTGGAGAGTCTGCAATATAGCTCGCAAGTGGTCCGCATGCTCGGCTTCCGATCGCGAATATATCAGGATATCGTCAATAAACACAATCACAAATTCATCCAAGAATGGTTTGAATACCCGATTCATAAGATCCATAAAGGCTGCTGGGTCATTTGTAAAGCCCGAAAGACATGACAAGGAATTCAAAATGGCCATACCTCATCCTAAATGCTGTTTTTGGGATATCAATATCCCTGACTCGTAGCTGATGATAACCGAATCGCAAGTCGATCTTCGAAAATCATTTGGCACCTTGTAACTGGTCGAACAATTCATCAATCCGTGGAAGAGCATACTTATTCTTGATAGTGACTTTATGTAGTTGCCTATAGTCAATGCACATCCGCAAGGACCCATCTTTCTTTCGAACAAAGAGCACCGGAGCACCCCATGGGGATGTACTTGGCCTAATAAAGCCTTAACGAGCAAGTCCTTCAGTTGTTCCTTCAATTCCCTTAGCTCTGCAGGAGCCATTCTGTAGGGAGGAATGGATATAGGCTGCGCATCAGGAAGCAAATCTATAGCGAAATCGATTTCCCTTTCGGGGGGAATTCCTAGAAGCTCGTCAGGGAATACCGTCGGGAATTCATTCACAATAGGAACCGACTGAAGAGCCGCTGGCTCCTTATCTATACCCCTAACATGAACCAGATGGTATATACAACATTTAGCAATAAACTTCCGAGCCCTAAGGTATGAAATAAACTTACCCTTGGGCGTGGCTGCATTACCTTTCCATTCAAGGACAGGCTCACCAGGAAAATGAAATCGGACCAACTTTGCACGACAATCAATATTAGCATAACAATCTGCCAACCAATCCATACCCATAATGATATTGAAGTCTAGCATATCTATAAATCATGTTGATTTAAATACTTCCATTTTAATATTATTAACCCTTGGTGAGTGTCAAAGTCGACCTCTCGTCACTACTTCTTCGAGATTAGGCTTGATACTTACTGGGCACACATTGTTTACGTACTCATGCTACACTCGCTGCACATTTTTGTGCAGGCACAGATATGTCTAGCGGCCTTGTGGGCGCATAGGTATGGTTAAAATGCGGGGACTTAGGTGAGGTGTATTCTATATTACGATTCACAACCAACAGAATCTCTTTCAGAGTTATTTATATTTTCATGTCTAATTTGTATTCTAGACAGATATTGTATTTTATTTTACTCTCTAGTTAATGCACATACACTTGTGATACCGGATTTTGGGGGGGGGGCACTTATGACTTGTTCAGTAGTGCAGTTGGGAAAATATTATCATGTACTCTGTAGATATTATTCCTTATTATTTAATTGAAATGTTTTTTTATTTCCAAAATACTAAAACGGGCAACTAAATTAATTAGTCAAGGTTAGCTGGCCTGATAATGGTGTTAGGCGTCATCACAACCTTTAATGGATTTTGGGTCGTGACAACATGGTATCAGAGCACTAGGTTCACTTAGATCTAACGAGTCATGAGCGATTCTAGTAGAGTTTTACGGATCGGTAGGGAGACGTCTGTACTTATCTTCGAGAGGCTACAAGGTTGTTAGGAGCACTTCCCTTCTTGATTCCTCATCGTGCGAATTTATTCCTTTGAGGCTTATGCCTTCATTTCCTTCATATTCAATCTTATGCGATGTGAAGCGCTTGTTATAAATTGGGAATCGAGGAAGTTTAATGGTACTACAGATGTGGTGCAGGATGTTTCTCCTTGCATATTTGATTGAGCTATTATCGTCGCCTAGCGGAAGGCCGCTCTGTTATTTCAGCTCAATATCAGTATAACCTATGGTTTTGAGGTTTGGCACTGATTGTTATGATAATTCGTGCGTTGCTATCGTATAGTGTTCATGTAATGGTAGGAGGCTTGTCTCTGCTTCGAGGTAGTGAATGACTTAAAAGTATGTTTTGCTCATTGCATGATTCAGAGATTCAATATTTTATTTCCGGCGGAGAAAAGGCAATCGGACTACGATGCTCAGGTTTAGGTCGATGGGGTAACGAGACCTGGTATTTTTGAGCGTGGTGGAATTTTTCATCTGTGATGTGGTGACATCGTCCTTGATGGAATGTGTTAAGTTCGCCGGTGTTATGGTCCTCTTCAATTCGCCTTTGGGGCAGAGTATTGTGAATGGTGTCAGGGAAGCGACTGTTAGGGGTCGCAGTGTGCTGTGGTTCAGAATCGAATTGGTGATCCTAACGTTGATGGCTCAAGGAAGATAATCTTTGGGGAGGTTTAAAGTTGGTGGCGATGTATTAGTTCAAGTGCTACGGAGATAAATATTGATTTAAGGAAATAACTGGGCAGTAAAGGATGAGGAAGGACATGTGGGAGGTGTCTCGTGGTGGTTAAACTTATAGAAGGCCAAGCGTGAGAAACAGGAGTTGAGTAATTGCTTAAAGGAGTGAGTTTTACCAAAGTGGGAGAGTGTTAGAGTAGCATATGGGTTCTGTGGTAGAATGACTATATGCCTTGAGAAACGTTTAGAGTTATTTGGGATTTATGGTGGACAGTGACTGGGTCTACGAACTTAATTTAGAATATTGGCTATTCTATGGCGGAGGATTGGATGCGATAGAAAGGAGTTTGCGAGATATGAAGAAGGATACAACATGACTTTGGATTGGAACGTATTATCGCACCTTTAGGTTATGTCCATGAGTAGTGAATGAACTTGTACAGCTGGTGAACGAGCACGGGCTTAGGATGGTTTATTGGTTTCGTGGTAATTGTACTCGGTGCAGTATGGTTGGAGGATCTCGGTATGGAATTTCCACAGGTGGGATATCTCTTATGAGCAGGTTAGCGGTTGCGTGGTTGACGAAGTTTCTACAAAGAATTTTACTGGCTATCCGATAAGAGGTCGAGCATGTAAATGTGTCTAGTGATTTAGAGTGTTCATGAAATGGTTAACAAGAAGATTTCGAGGAATTTGGCGGGTCGATTGTGCCAAGTCATGTCAATGAAGCAGAAGGAATCTTGGTAGGTTCTAGAGTTATGTAATTGTAGCTTCAAGCTAAGTGGGAGAGCTACACCATCTACGATTGGATTTCATGGTTGTCTACTTATGAGGTTTCTGGTTATCTGTATATGGTGAGTTATTACGACTAAGCAAAGCAAATGTCAGTGGTAGTTTGAGCGAAGGATTTGAGGAATGTGTGCTATACTTGGGCTTTATCGATTCATGTTCAGGCTTTGGGAAGACTCAGGATTTATGCTTCGTGTAGATGTGATGTACGAGGAAGGTGATTCAGCCGGGTGCTTCTTTGAGAGAGCGTTTATGTGCTAGCAGAGCCTTGGAGTTTGATCATATTTAGGAACAAGTCAGAGTAGGTGACTCTCAACAACGATTTTAGTGGATTCAAAAATTAATGTGCGGTGTCTAAGGACTTCGAGTCTGTGGTATGGTTAAGTATCGAGCTTTTGCAGTGGATTATAAAAGGGGCTTCGAGTGTTCTATGTTATCTTCAGTCTGCGATTTAGCATTGGAGGAATAGGAGAAAATACTTTCGGATTCGTAAAGGAATAATCGGAATGGGTGTATCAATTGAAGATGTGAATGTGCGCACAAGGAGGGTATGAGTTAGTTTGCGGGTTTCGAGGTAATATGGGCTCGTGAAATGGAGTCACTCGGGGCGAGTACGGATTGAGTTTGATATAATTTAAATGGAGCTATTGTTATTTCTAAGGAAAGTCTATGGTAAAAAATTAGAAGCAGTTGGATCGGTTAGCAATGGTTGAATTGGCATGATGGTGGCAATGATCAGTTCCTTCAGTGTGTTAAGTTATACATGTAGTTTGTAGTTGCACACTTGGGCTTGAGCGCCACAACCACTTGGTTAACATAGGAGGTATTTGATTCGAATGGCTTGATCGTGTAAATGGATCCTGGAAGAGTTATGGGGGCTTAGATCACGACTTGAGGCTTGCATTTATTTGCGATTATGGGAATTCAGTCACGTATTGCAATGGTTCTCCTAAAATGAGTAAAGTGAAAGGTTTCTATATGACGAAGTGTGTATCCTATTAGTAGTTCAGGAGTTATGATGAAATTCTTGAGTTTTTGAGTGTTGGTGAGATAGGTGCGGTGAGCGGCATGAAATTTGAAAGTTCAGGATCAAGGTTGCAGTTCGGTGATGACAGAGATGTCACGATCTCGGATGAGCAGGGAAGGATTCAGATGTTTAGAGTGAGCTGGTATTGTCTTTAGCATCACTGAGATTGGTGTCATGTGTAAGAGGCTTTGTGTATTGATTTGCGGAATTTCGATTCGCTTTACAACAGTGTATGACTGGTGATTTGGATGTGCAAACTTTGGTACCTGGTGCGGAAGGTCATGGGAGCATACCCCACGGGGAGATTGTATAAGCATGACATGTAGTCACTTGATTGATTAGAGATTTAAAACCAAGTATGGAGATTATGGTACTATCGCTAATATGAGAATTTATGCCTGAAGGGTGCTCGGTTTATTTGGTTTTGGAATGTGGAAGTTTGTTTCGGATTTGACGGTTGTTCTTATGTGTCATGGAAAAAGGGTTATTGTGGATCCTTAAAAGGTTATTAGCCTAGTGCGGTACTATCCGAAATCGGCTTGAGGTCCGTGGATGGATCTAAATATGAATGTGGGCTCTATATCAGGCTGGATTTGTTCATTTCAGCATAACGTTGTTTTCAGAAAGGTCTTCGGGCCTTGGATGTTATTTCTATTGTCGGCCCTTCCGTGTGGTCTCTATTGTGCCATGTGGGTTGTGAGGAGGTTTGATTATTCACACTCGTATTGAGATCTCGTACAATTTGTGGTGTTATATGAGCAGGATGGATCTCGAGATGCAAGTCATTTATTGTACCTTAGTCGTGCTTGCGTTTTGTAGCGTATGGCGCTATATGTCTCCCCAGGGATGGTATTGTGCACTTGAAGACCTGGTGTCACAAGTGTATGAGCATCTAATAGATTATACAAACCTCAAATACTATCTGAAATAAAAATAGACAGAATAAAACAAAATACAAGGAGAGACACTGGTAGCTGCAGAACGGCTCAGAAAGGTAGCTCACCGCTATGCCCCTGAATAACGTGGGTGTAAGACGGTAGGTCCCCCACTAGTACTTGCCTCAGGTCCTGCACAAAAAGTGCAGCAAGTGTAGTATGAGTACGTAAACAACGTGTACCCAGTAAGTATCAAGCCTAATCTCGAAGTGGTAAAGACGGGATGAACAACTTTGACACTCACTACGGGTCAATAATAATAATTGAAATAAAACTAGAATATATAATTCAGCATGATTCACAAAATATAACAATACTTTATTTAACCAGCAGAAATAATTAAATTCCTTCCAATGCAACAATTCTCAGTATATTAACTAAATTCCTTCAATTCCAATAAATTTTCAGTTTATCAATTAATCTCATTTACAAGAATAACAATAATTCCTTAGCTAACAGGGATAATAATCCTTAAATTCCAAAGATTTCCAAATTTATCAATTAGCTTCACAAGCTACTATAAATTATCAAAGTATCGTATAATTATTATTATTAAGCACAATTTATGCCGAGGTGGTTCGGCCCGATCCAGAATATTGTGTACACTGCCGAGGGACGTGCGACACGATCCATAGATGTATCTATCCTGCCGAGGCGTTCCGCCCGATCCACAAGAAAGGAGGACATTTTCTTATGTACCTCCAGAATAAGAGTATTTATTGTAAAATTTATTCGAGAGGATAACGATTTATCTCAACACTTAATTAATCTAAACAAAAATTAAGCATATGAAAATTTCATATTTTTTTTACCTTTCATAACAATTCACAATATATACACCAAATATTTTAATTAATAAAGAATACCATTTATACAAGTAATTCATGCTTTGAGTCCTAAACTACCCGGACTTTAGCATTAATAGTAGCTACGTATGGACTCTCGTCACCTCGTGCGTACGTAGCCCTCGCAATTAGCAACAATTATTTAATTTAATCACATGTGGGGTAAATTTCCCCCTCACAAGATTAGACAAGAGACTTACCTCAATTTGCTCCAATTTAATCCACTAGAAGGCCCTTTCCTCGATTATCCAACTTTGATTGGCTCGAATCTAACCATAAATAATTCGGTACAATCAAAATTTATAGGAATCAATTCTATAAGAAATACTATATTTTCCATAAAAATCCCAAAATTAATTAAAAATTCGTCTGTGGGGCCCACATCTCAGAATTCGGCGAAAGTTATGAAATCCGACAACCCATTCAATTATGAGTCCAACCATACCAGTTTCACTCAAATCCGACTCCAAATCGATACCAAAATCTCGAAAATGCGTTTCTATGAGATTTCTAAAAAATTTAAAATTTCAATCTCAAAACACTAATTAAATGGTGAAAACAATGATATATTTGTGTATATAGATCAAATCCGAGTTGGAATCACTTACCCCAAATGTCTTTCCTTGAAAATCTGTCAAAAGTCACCTCTGCTCAAGCTCAAGTTTGTCAAAAAATGGCAAATTGGTCGAACGCCTCTGTTTTTATAACTTACAAATCTGTCCAGCTCGATCAGGGAGCTCAATAAGGGAGTCTGATCAGGGAGATCGATCAAGGAGCTCGATCTTGGGAGATCGATCAGGGAGTTCGATCATGGGAGCTCAATCTTGGGAGCTCGATCTTGGGAGCTCGATCAGGGAGTTCGATCATGCTCGATCATGGGAGCTCGATCTTGGGAGCCCGATCATAGGAGTTCGATCATGGGAGCTTGATCTTGGGAGCTCGATCTTGGGAGCTCGATTTTGGGCCTCCATTTTGGGCCTCGATCTTAGGCTCGATAACAGTCCAGAATTTCCAGCAGAAGAGAAAAATTGCAGCAGCTGTTTAAGTCCAATTTTTGACCCGTTAACCATCCGAAACTCACCCGAGGCCCTCGGGACCTCAACCAAATATACCAACGAGTCCTAAAACATCATACAAACTTAGTCAAACCTCTAAATCACATCAAACAACGCTAAAACTACGAATCATACCTCAATTCAAGATTAATGAAACTAAGAATTTTCAACTTCTACATTCGATGCCGGAACCTATCAAATCAAACTCGATTGACCTCAAATTTTGCACACAAGTCATAAATGACATAACAGAGCTGTGAAAAGTTTTAGAACTGGATTCCGACCCCAATATCAAAAAGTCAACTCCCCGGTCAAACTTCCAAACTTTAAATTCCTATTTTAGCCATTTCAAACCTACTTTCACTACGGACTTCCAAATAAAATTTCGATCATGCTCCTAAGTCCAAAATCATCAAACGGAGTTGTTTGAATCATCAAAATTCTATTCCGGGGTTGTTTGCATATAATTCGATATCCGGTCACTATTTGAACTTAAACTTTTAATTTTTCATCAAAATTTCATATCTCGAGCTAGGGATCTCGGAATTTGATTCCGGGCATACGCCCAAGTCCCAAATCACGATACGGACCTACTAAAATTGTCAAAACACTGATCCGAGCCCGTTTGCTAAAAATGTTGACCAAAATCAACTGAGTTGAGTTTTAAAGCTCTAATTAATATTTTAATCCATTTTTCACATAAAAACTTTTCGAAAAATTTTACGGACTGTGCACATAAATCAAGGAATGATAAATAGTGCTTTGCGAGGTCTTAGAACACAGAATTAATTATTAAATGTAAAGATGATATTTTGGGTCATCACAAAGTACTTCTCCATTCTTAACCACAGGTTTCGAGTTCGATCCTTGGGTATGAAGTCATCTTTAGTAGGGAGAATTTTACCACCTCAAAGGAGGGTTTTCTAGCGCAAATTCGGATTAATCGGGGGTCTCAAAGTGGGACTTTCTGTCGCAAATCTAGATTTATCGGGCACCAAAGTGAGTAAAGGACACTGGGCTTTGAAATCGAACAAAATAACAAATTCAAACCATTGAAAATTTGTGCTTTATAGTGTTAAACAAAATACAGTGGGAGAAATTAACAAATACATGTCTTAATCCATCTCTTTCACCTGTCAATCGATGGCCATTCAATCAACTGAAATAAGCACGTAGTTGAACAAGTAGATAAATTCAAAGGTTAAATTATATAAATTGCAACAGAAAATTATCCTTCAAAAGGTTCCATCAAACCCTAGATGAGAAAGTTTAGCTACTCATAACCATACTAACAATTGTGATAATAATTGAAAGCATTCAAATACAAATTAAGGAAGAACGAAAGAGAAAACTCGTGTGATTCGTTGTTTCCAAGTATTCCGTAGCCTTTTGCCTCTCCAATAATTTCTCCCCCTCTAAAAACTAAGTTTAGGAGGCATTTATAAGGTAGGGTTGAGGTCTACACCATCCAAACATAATGAGGAGATAAAAGTGGCTCGAATAAGCATCGTCGGCGCGGGGCATTGCCAGAGGCACCAACATTATCCGAAAGGCACTGTCAGAGGCACCAACATTTCCCCGCGTGGTACTGTCAGAGGTGCCAACATTTCCCCGCGAGGCACTGTCAGAGGCGCCAATGACAATGCCCTGGACAAAGCCTTGCACTGTCTACGACCGTGACTTTTCATTGCCTTGCACGGCTTCTGTTATTGCTCCATTTTGTAGCTTTGAGGTACCATTTCGTGCAACTTTTCTCCACTTCATGTCCAAGCATTCCTACACGTAAAATAAACTATTTCTATTAAGCTCATTTGTCGCACAAATTAACATCCAAACAATAAGCAAGTAGGCTAAATAACGTCAAAATATATGGAATTATAGCACGAGATCACTGAGCCAACATAGTAGACAAGGAGACCATAAGAGGAAATTAAACAAGAAAGTTGGAGAAATTGGTTGAGATGTCCTTGAGCTGGAAATGGAACCATAACTATAGCTACTTCATTATCTTGTTTCAACTTTCTAAGTTCATGGTTTGCAATATTCTCACTGCTTCTATCCATGAAAGAAATTAGAAGGTTTTTAATATTCAACTTTTTTGTATTTTTTCAAGGTATTTGACTTTGAAATCTATGAGAATTGAACAACTAAACAGAACTAAGACTTGGAAAATTTGATTACTTCCCATAAAAGTTGTTGTCAAAAGTGTTAACAAATATAAAAATCCTTTTCTGTCATGAGCCAAAATCCAAAAAGGCCGTGATGGCGCCGGACACTACTGTCAGGAAAGCCAACCATAATCAATTAACTTAATTACCCATTTTAGTATTTTTGAAATTAGAATTTCTTTAATAAAATTGTAGAGATAAAACTTAAAGTGTAAATGATAAATATTTTTGTAGCTACATTTCTAAACAATTCACAACCATTCCCAAAACTCGGTATCACAAGTGCATGAGCATTTACTAGGGAACTAAAAATAAAATACAACATCTGTCCAGAATACAAATTAGACATGAAAATATAATAACTCTAAAAGAGACATTGTTAGCTGCGGATCGTAATATAGAATGCAGCTCACCCATGTCCCCACAATTATTAACCACATCTCTGCGCCCACAAGGCCGCTATACATATATGTACCTGCACAATAAAATATGACGCAAGTGCAGTAAGAGTACGAAAATAACATGTACGCAGTAAGTATCAAGCCTAATCTCGAAGTGGTAGAGACGAGATAGCCGACTTTGACACTCACTATGGGTCAATAATACTAATTGGAATGCATTATAATTATTCAAATCAGCATGGTTCACAGAGTTAACAATAATTTTATTCAATTAGAAAAAATAATAAGACTCCTTCAAATGCAACAATTTTTCTAATTTATTAATTAAATCATGCAATTTCAATAAAACTTCCAATTTATCAAATAACTTTACAAGCTGCAATTCAATTTCAATAAATTTTTAATTTATCAATTAAATCTCATTTACAGGAATAACAATTAATTCCTTAACAAGCAAGAATAATAATTCATTAAATTCCAAGGATTTTCCAATTTATAAATTATCTTCGCAAGCTGAAATAATTTATTAAAATATCGTATAATTATTACTATTAAGCACGATTTCTGCCGAGGACGTACGGCCCGATCCAGAGTGTCGTGTACACTGCCGAGCGACGTGCGGCACGATCCATAGAAGCATCTATTCTGCCGTGGCGTTCGGCCCGCTCCACAAGAAAGGAGGACATTTTCTTATGTACCTCCAGAAAGAGAGTATATTTATTATAGGATAAATTCTGGAGGAAGAACAATTTGTTTTAACAATTAATTAATTTATATAGAAAATCAAGCATATGAGATTTTCATCCTTTAATATCTTTATCTAACAATTCACAATATATTCAAATATATCAATTAATATTAATGAAACAAAGAATACAATTTCCACAAATAATTCATGCTTTGAGTCCTAAACTACCCGAACTTTATCATTAATAGTAGCTACGCACAAACTCTCGTCATCTCGTGCGTACGTAGCCCCTGCAATTAGCAACAATTATTTAATTTAATCCCTATGGGGTTATTTCCCCCTCGCGAGATTAGACAAGAGACTTACCTCGTCTCAAAGTCCACTTTCCGATTACCACGTCGCGTTGAATTCTTGATTCAACGCCGAAAGATCCGAAACTATCCAAATATTGTACAAAATAATTAATATATGCTAAATGATTCGAAATCTATCTATTAAATAAATTACCTTATCCAAAATGGTAAAATTTCTAAAATTCACCATGGGCCCAGGTGCTCGGATTCTGGAAATATTCAGATGAAAACATTACCCATAATCTCAAGAACTTAAATATATAATTTTTACCCAATTCCATGACTATTTTCGTGGTTAAAATCTCATTTTTATAAAAAAAAAACTAGGTTTTTCATCTAAATCTTTGATTTTTAAGATTTACTAGTTATAATCTACCTATAATATATATATTTAACTCAAGGGGTGTAGAATTAACTTATCTCCAAGTTGATAGCTGAAAACGCCTCACAAAGAGCTCTGAAATCGCCCAACAATGGATGAAAAATAGAAATAAATGGACTGAGTTTTCGTCCGTTTTAAGGTTCTGCCCAGGCAGGTTTTTCGCACCTGCGGAAGGAGTATCGCACATGCGGCTTTCGCACCTGCGGAAAATTCGTCGCAGATGCGCATTTTCCTTCTTTTCCTGGTTCCGCACATGCGGAAAAAATGCTCGCTTCTGCGCAAGCGCAGGTGTGCCCATCCCTTCGCACATGCGCATTTTTCCGCTTCTGCGCACAAGGCCATCGCACCTGCGTGTTCGCAGGTGCGCCAAATGCTTCGTATCTGCGATGGCTGGGCAGACTTCTCTCGTTCGCACCTGCGGCTGTTTAAGCGCAGGTGCGATTGTAACAGTAGCTGGGAGCTTCAGTCCTTGCTCAACTTCCCAAAATTAGTTTGAGCCTCGTCCGGTTAACACTCGGGACCCCCGGGGTCCCGCCCGAACATACCAACAGGTTTGAAATCATAAAACGGACTTGCTCGAACTCTCAGAATGTGTAAAACAATATCACATCTAAGAATCATACTCTAAACCAAATTGATTCAAACTTAAGAATTTCAAGTTCTTCAATTTACTTCCAATGCGCCGAAATATACTTAAACTACTCAGAATGACACGAAAATTTGCGTGCAAGTCTTAAATTACTATATGGAACTATTCCCAAACGTGGAATTCCAAACGGACTTCAATTACTCTAAATCCTACTCCAAACCAAATTTAAAGAATTTTAAACCTTCAAATACTTGATTTTCACTATTAAGCGCCAAAATGCTCCCGGGTTATCCAAAACCCGATTCGAACATACGTCCAAGTCCGAAATCATCATACGAACCTATTGGAACCATTAAATCCTGATTCTGAGGTCATTTTCCCAAAATGTTGACCGAAGTCAAAATTGGCCTTTTAAGGTTAACTTAAGGAACCAAATGTTCTGATTTCGACCCAAACACATCCAAATCCCGAACCAACCATCCCCGCAAGTCATAAATCATTAAAAACACATTCGGGTAGTTTTATTTAGGGGAACGTGGTTCTAAAAATCGAAATAACCGGTTGGGTTATTACATTCTCTCCCACTTAAATATACGTTCGTCCTCGAACGTGCTAAGGAGTATTCCGGAGTTATCCAAAATTACTGTTTAACACCTCGTGCACCTACCGTGCTACCACACCCAGTTGAGCACGTTAACTCGAGCCAATCTGCAAATTCTCCCCCTTATTTAGGAAAATAAGCCCTAGAGCCCAATTCTAACATCCAAAATTCTCCACCATGCATGTTTCCAACCTATGAATGTCATATCAATCACTACACGATGCACCAATACAGGATTGCATACCTTTGTTGAATTTAGACCATGCACCACACCATTCACATGATCATAATACCATCCTCCGGTAACAATAGCCGAAATTCCACGAATCTGATGTTCACAACACACCTCATGATACCTATAATTCCTGTTCCAACTCTTGAACTGCTTCCACGATGGAAGAAATGTGTAGAAATTCAAAACCAACTGTTGAGTCAACAAATTATTGAGTTTCTCCTTCTAACAAGAACCATTGCCTCATTATGGACCAAATAATGATATTTGCTCTTTATTATACTTCATATAATCCGATCGTACTGATCCCAGATTCAATAACCTCGTCTCACTTAGTATAAGCTGCTCAGGCAATAAGCCACCTCAGACATGACAAAAAGTCTCATATGACACCACAATGAGCTAATAAGCTACGAACTCGATTGCCATACATAAGGAAAACAGACTATGGAAAGGATTACTCAACCCACGTGACTAATTAAACAACTGAAAAGGTGTCATGAACCTTCCTTAGAAAATGGGACACAAAAATACACAAAATAGAATATAGGGAACTGTACTCAACATCACATTGTTGCGGCGTGCAACCCGATCCACACAAAAACAATCTATAAGAAAATACTTACCGAGCTAGAATGCTCATTACAACAAAATATCTGAATATCGGACACAAGCACGCTTAGTGCATAATATCATCCCTGGAAGGACCGACATCGCCATATGCTACAAAACTCAAGCACAACTAAGGTGCGATATATGATCTGAACCTCGAGAGCCATCCTGCTCACATAACACCATCTCTATGCGGAACCTCAACACATAGGAATTTTATCAAGTCGTTTCATAACTCACACGATACAATATAGTATTACATGAAATAATCGATGACGAAACGACATCCAATGTCCGAATACTCCTACATAGGGAGCTTTTATGCTGAAATGAACACATCTGGCCTGATATAGAGCCCGTATTCATATTTAAATCCATCCACAGACCTCGAGCCGATTTTGATCTCACCGTACTAGGCTAATGACCTTTCAGGAATCCATAATAACCATTTTCCCATAACACACAAGAATAGCCATCATAATCGGAACAAACTTCCACAGTCCACAACCAAATGAACCGAGCGCCCTCCAGACATAAATTCTCGAATCAACGCTATTACCACAATATTTATACTTGGTTTCATTCTTCACTCAATCAAGTGACTACGTCACTCTTATACAATCTTTCCGTGAGACACGCTCCCACGACCTTCCGCACCAGGTAACAAGTCTGCACATCCATGCTACTGGTTACACTAATGGTGTAAAGCATATCAAGAATCCACAAATCAATACACAAGGTCTCTTACGCCAGACATCGACCTTAGATGATGCCAAAAACAATACCATCTTACTTTAAACATCTAAATCTCTTTCCTGCTCATCTGATCTCATGACATCCTTGTCAACACCGAATCGAAATCTTAAATCTTCAACTTTCGATATCATACTGCTTAGTGCACTTAACCACGCCAATGTGCAGGAGTACAAGAATTCCATCATAACTCCTGAACCACTAATAGGGTAAACACTTCATCATATAGAAACCTTCTTCTTAACTCATTTCAAGAGAACCATTGCAACACGTGACTGAATTCCCATATCCGTAGAAAATACTGGCCTCAAGTAGTGGTCTAAACCACCATAACTCTTCTGGTATCCCTTTACACATAACATGTCATTATACTTGAATTCCTCCAAATAAAATCAATTACGGTGGCCATCAAGCCTCGCACGTACCGCCACAAATCACATGCATAATTCAATCCGCTGAAGGAACTGATCATTGCAACCATCATGCCGATTCAACCATTGTTAGCCGGCCCGTCTTTTCTCAATTTATTCTTAACTTGCCTTAGAAATAATAATAGCTCCATTCATTACATCATGAACTTAAATCCGTACTCATCCCGAGTGACCTTTATTTTTTCACGAGGCCACGCTGTTTCAAAACCCACTAATCATCTCATATCCCTCCTTGTGCGCACTTTCACATCTTCAATTGGTACACTCATTCTGATACTTCTTTTATGAATCCGAAGTTATTTTCTGCCGTTTCTCTATTGCTACACCACAACCTGAAGATAACACAGAGTACTCCAAGCCCTGTTTCATAATCTGCTACAAAAGCTCGATACTCAACCATACTACAGACTCGAGATCCTTAGATACCACACTTTAAATTTTTGAATCCATTAGGACCGTTATTGAGAGTCACTTGCTCTGACTTGTTCCCAAACATGATCAATTCCAATGCCCTGCTAGCACATGGACACTTTATCAAGGCAACATCCAACTATTTCACTTTCCTGTGCATTACATTTACACGAAGCATAAACTCTGAGTCTTCCAAAAACCTGAATATGAATTAATAAGGCCAAATATGACACGCATTCTCCAAATACTTTGCTCAAATTACCACTGATGTTTTCTTTCCTTAGTTTCAATGACCCACCAATACACCGATAACCAAAAACCGCACAAGTTGACACTAGGCAATCCAATCATAGATGGCGGGGCTCTCCCACTTAGCTTGAAGCTACAATTATAAAGTTTTGGAATCCACCGAGATTCTTTCTTCATTGTTGACATGATCCTGCACAGTCAACTCTCCTAATTTTCTCGAAATCCTTCTATTAACCTTTAATAAATACTCCGAACCACTAGCCACATTTACATATTAAATCTCTTACCGGGTAGCCAGTAGAATTCTTCGCAGAAGCTTTGTCAATACCACACAACCGCTAACTTGCTCACAGGAGATAACCCACCCGTGGAAATTACATGCCAGCATATTCCAACGCCGCTGCACTGGGTGCAAATACTACGAAATCAGTAGATTATCCTGAGTTCAAGCTCATTCACTAGCTGCATCAGTCCGTTCACTCCTCATGGACATCAGCTAAAGGTACGACAATACATTCCAATCCAAAGTCATGTTGTATCCTTCTTCATATTAAGCAACTCTCTCTTGTCATACCAAATCTTCCTCAATATAGCAGTCAATATTCCAAATTAAGCCCGTAGACATAGTCACTGTCCACCATGAATCCCAA
Organism: Nicotiana otophora; assembly: GCA_000715115.1. Taxonomy (NCBI): domain Eukaryota; kingdom Viridiplantae; phylum Streptophyta; class Magnoliopsida; order Solanales; family Solanaceae; genus Nicotiana; species Nicotiana otophora. Next base: position 17,110 of record AWOL01S0026544.1, on the reverse strand, counting down.
ATCACTTCAAACATTCCTCAAGCCGCGTAGTTATCCTACCACGTAACCCATATGCTACTTTTCCACTCTCCCACTTGGTCAAACCCTTCTCCTTTAAGCAACTACTCGACTTTTGTTTTCTTACACTTGGCCTTCTAGGAACTTAACCACCATAAGACACCTTCCACTTGTCCTTTCTCATCCTTCGCTGCCCAGTTGTTGCCTTACTAAAAATTTGTCTCTGTAGCACTTGAACCAATAGCTCGTTACCAGCTTTAAACCTTTCAGACGATCATCCTTCTCGAGACATCTATACTAGGAACGTTGCTTCTATCCTGAATCACTGCACACCGCGATCTCTAACGACTGTTTCCCCTATACCAATTCCTAACACCCCATCGTGAAGGCGAGTTGAATAAAACCATAACACTGGAGATCCTTAACGCATTTTACAAGGCGATGACACCACATCAAATTTGAGAACTCTACCACACTCGAAAATATCAAGCTTCGTTACTCCATCAACCCCAAACCTGAACATTCATAGTTCGATTGCCTTTTCTCCGCTGAAATTACAACATGGAACCTCTGAATCATGTACTGAGAAAACCTTCTTTCAAGTCGTTTACTGCCCTGACACATAGACGGGCATTTTACCATTTCATAAACACTGTGTGTTAACAACGCACGAATCGTCATAACATTCAATGCCAAAACTCAAAACCTTAGGTAGTATTGATATTGAACTGAAATGATAGAGCGGCCTTCCGCAAGGCGATGACAATAGCCCAATTAATTACACATGGAGAAGCATCCTGCACTACATCTATAGTACCATTAAATATTTTCTCGATCCCCAATTTATAAAAAGCGCTTCACGTCGCATAAGATTTAATAGGAATGAAATGTAGGCATAAGCGTAAAAGGAATCGAATCGCATGATGAGGAATCAAAAAGGGAAGTATTCCCATCAGCCCTGTAGCCTCTCGAAGATAGACACAGACGTTTCCGTACCGATCCGCAAGACTCTACTAGACTCGCTCATGACTCGTGAGACCTAAGTGAACCTAGGGCTCTGATACCATGTTGTCACGACCCAAACTCCAAAAGGCCGTGATGGCGCCGGACACCACTGTCAGGCAAGCCAACCATAATCAATTAACTTAATTACCCATTTTAGTATTTTTGAAATAAACATTTCTTTAATAATATTGTAGAGATAAAACTCATAGAGTAAATGATAAATATTTTTGCAGCTAAATTTCTAAATAATTCACAACCATTCCGAAATTCCGGTGTCACAAGTGCATGAGCATTTACTAGGGAATTAAAAATAAAATATAGCATCTGTCCAGAATACAAATTAGACAGGAAAATATAATAACTCTGAAAGAGACTCTGTTAGTTGCGGATCGTAATATAGAATACAGCTCACCCATGTCCCCATAATTATTAACCACACCTCTGCGCCCACAAGGCTGCTATACATATATATACCTGCACAATAAAATGTGTAGCAAATGCAGTATAAGTACGAAAACAACGTGTACCCAGTAAGTATCAAGCCTAATCTCGAAGTGGTAGAGACGAGATAAGCGACTTTGACACTCACTATGGGTCAATAATAATAATTAGAATAAATTATAATTATTCAAATCAGCATGGTTCATAGAGTTAACAATAATTTTATTCAATTAGCAAAAATAATAAGACTCCTTCAAATGCAACAATTTTTCCAATTTATTAATTAAATTATATTTCAATAAAACTTCTAATTTATCAAATAACTTTACAAGCTGCAATTCAATTTCAATAAATTTTCATTTTATCAATTAAATCTCATTCACAGGAATAACAATTAATTCATTAACATGCAAGAATATTAATTCATTAAATTTTAAGGATTTTCCAATTTATCAATTAGCTTCGCAAGCTGAAATAAATTATTAAAGTATCGTGTAATTATTATTATTAAGCATGATTTCTGCCGAGGACGTACGGCCTGATCCAGAGTGTCGTGTACACTGCCGAGGGACGTGCGGCACGATCCATAGATGCATCTATCCTGCCGAGGCGTTCCGCCCACTCCAAAAAAAGGAGGACATTTTCTCATATACCTCCGGAAAGAGAGTATATTTATTATAGGATAAATTCAGGAGAAAGAACAATTTCTTTTAACAATTAATTAATTTAAACAGAAAATCAACCATATTAGATTTTCATCCTTTAATACCTTTATCTAAAAATGCACAATATACTCATATATATCAATTAATATTAATTAAAGAAAGAATATAATTTACACAAGTAATTCATGCTTTGAGTCTTAAACTACCCGGACTTTAGCATTAATAGTAGCTACGCACAGACTCTCACCACCTCATGCGTATGTAGCCCCCGCAATTAGAACCAATTATTTCATTTAATCCCTATGGGGTAATTTTCCCCTCACGTGATTAGACAAGAGACTTACCTCGTCTCAAAGTCCACTTTCCGATTACCACGTCGCGTTGAATTCTTGATTCGACGCCGAAAGATCGGAAACTATCCAAATATTATCAAACATAATTAATATATACTAAATGATTAGAAATCTATCTATTAAATAAATTACCTTATCCAAAATGGTAAAATTCCTAAAATTCACCCCCGGCCCACGTGCTCGGATTCTGAAAAGTTTCAGATAAAAACGTTACCCATAATCGCAAGAACTTAAATATATAATTTCTACCAAATTCCATGACTATTTTCATGGTTAAAATCTTATTTTTATAAAATTCTAGGTTTTTCAGCTAAATCTTTGATTTCTAGGATTTACTAGTTAAAATCTACCTATAATCTATGTATTTAACTCAAGGGGTGTAGAATTAACTTACCTCTAAGTTGATAGTTGAAAACTCCTCACAAAGAGCTCTGATATCGCCCAACAATGGATGAAAAATAGAAAGAAATGGACTGAGTTTTCATCCGTTTTAAGGTTCTGCGCAGATAGGTTTTTCGCACCTGCGGTAGGAGTATCGCACATGCGGCTTTCGCACTTGCGGAAAATTCCTCGCAATTGCGCATTTTCCTTCTTTTCCTGGTTCCGCACCTGCGGAAGAAATGCTCACTTCTGCGCAAGCGCAGGTGCGCCCATCCCTTCGCACATGCGCATTTGTCCGCTTCTGCGCACAAGGCCATCGCACCTGCGCGTTCGCAGGTGCGCCAACTGCTTCACATCTGTGATGGCTGGGCAGGCTTCTCTTGTTCGCAATTGTGATTGGTGGCTCGCACCTGCGAGCTCGCACTTGCGGATGTCCAAGTGCAGGTGCGATTATGACAGTAGCTGGGAGCTTCAGTCCTTGCTCTACTTCCCAAAATTGGTCCGATCCTCGTCCGATTAACACTCGGGACCCTCGGGGGCCTGCCCGAACATACCAAAAGGTTTGAAATCATAAACTGGACTTGCTCGAACTCTCGGAATGCGTAAAATAATATCAAATCTAAGAATCATACCCTAAACCAAATTGATTCAAACTTAAGAATTTCAAGTTCTTCAATTTACTTCCAACGCGCCGAAATATACTTAAACTACTCGGAATGACATAAAAATTTGCGTGCAAGTCTTAAATCACTATACAGAACTATTTCCAAACTCGGAATTCCCAACAGACTTCAATTACTCAAAATCCTACTCCAAACCAAATTTAAAGAAGTTTAAACCTTCAAATAGTTGATTTTCACTATTAAGCGCCAAAACGCTCCCGGGTTATCCAAAATCCGATCCGAACATACGCCCAAGTCCGAAATCATCATACGAACCTATTGGAACCGTCAAATCCTGATTCCGAGGTAATTTTCCCAAAATGTTGATCGAAGTCAAAATTGGCCTTTTAAGGTTAACTTAAGGAACCAAATGTTCTGATTTCAACCCAAACACATCCAAATACCGAACCAACCATGCCCGCAAGTCATAAATCATTACAAACACATTCGGGGAGTTTTATTTAGGGGAACGGGGTTCTAAAAGTCAAAACGACCGGTTGGGTCGTTACATTTTCATTTCAACTGGCCGTGAATAATATCTACGTACAAATAAAATATGTGACAAGTACTTCTCCATCCTTAACTAGAAGTTTCATATTCAAACCCTAGGTATGAAGTCGTCTTTAGTAGGGAGCGTTTTACCACCTCAAAGTGGGGCTTTCTAGCGCAAATCCAGATTGATCGAGGGGTCTTAAAGTAGGACTTTCTGGCACATATCCGGATTAATTGGGCACTGAAGCGAGTAAAGGACACTAGGCTTCGAAATCAAACAAAATATCAAATTCAAACCATTGAAAATTTGTGCTTTATAGCGTTAAACAAAACACAATGGGAGAAATTAACAAACACATGTTGTAACGACCTAACCGGTCATCTTGACTTTTAGGACCCCGTTCCCCTAAATAAAACTTCCCGTATGTGCTTTAAATGATTTATGACTTGTGAGGATGGTTGGTTCGGATTTAGAAGTGTTTGGATTGAAATCGGAACACTTGGTTCCTTAAGTTGGGTTTAAAAGGCCAAGTTTGACTTTGGTCAACAATTTGAGAAAATAGACTCGGATCAGTGTTTTGACGATTTCGGTGGATCCGTATCATGATCTGGGACTTGGGCGTATGCCCGGAATCAAATTTCGAGGTCCCTAGCCCGAGTTATGTAATTTTGATGAAAAACATTAAAAGTTTAAGTTCAAATAGTGACCGGATGTCTAATTGTGTGCACACGACCACAGAATAAAATTTTGATGATTCCAACAGCTCCATATGGTGATTTTGGACTTAGGATCATGATCGAAATTTTATTTGGAAGTCCGTAGTGAAATTAGGCTTGAAATGGCTAAATCAAGAATTTAAGTTTGGAAGTTTGACCGGGGAGTTGACTTTTTGATACCGGAGTCGGAATTCAGTTCCGAAAATTTTCATAGCTCCTTTATGTCATTTATGACTTGTGTGTAAACTTTGAGGTCAATCGGAGTTGATTTGATAGGTTTCGACATCAAATGTAGAAGTTAGAAATTTTAAGTTTCATTAAGCTTGAATGGGAGCATAATTCGTGGTTTTAGCGTCGTATTATGTGATTTGAGGTTTCAAATGAGTTTGTATGATGTTTTAGGACTTATTGGTATATTTGGTTGATGTCCCGAGGGCCTCAGGTGAGTTTTGGATGGTTAACAGATCAAAAGTTGGACTTAAAATAGTTGCTGCAATTTTTCCTTTCTGTTGGAAATTCTGGCCCAAAATCGAGGTCCTAAATCGAGGCCCAAGATCGAGCTCCCAAAAATCGAGGCTGGGGATCGAGGTCGAGGATCGAGGCTGAGGATCGAGGCTGGGGATCGAGGCTGAGGATCGAGGCTGAGGATCGAGGCCATGGATCGAGGGCCGCTTGGGCAGAATTATAAAAGAGGGCATTCGTCCCATTCACCATTTTTAACAAACTGGAGCTTGAGCAGAGGCGAGTTTTGATAGATTTTCAAGGAAAAGACATTGGGGTAAGTGATTCTAACTTGGATTTGGTCTATAAACACAAATATATCATTGTTCTCATCATTTAATTAGTGTTTTGAGATTGAAATATGGGAAATTTTTTGAAATCTCACAGAAACGAATTTTTGAAATTTCGGTATCGATTTGGAGTCGGATTTGTGTGAACTGGTATGGTTGGACTCGTAATTGAATGGGTTATCGGATTTCGTAACTTTCGCCGGATTCCGAGATGTGGGTCCCACAAACGAATTTTTAATTAATTTCGGGATTTTTATTGAACATTTAGCATTTCCTTTTAGAATTGATTCCTATAAATTTTAATGATTATATCAAATTATTTTGGTTAGATTCGAGCCAGACATAGTTGGATAATCGAGGAAAGGGTCTACTAGTGGATTAAATTAGAGCAAGACGAGATAAGTCTCTTGTCTAATCTTGTGAGGGAAACATTACCCCATATGGATTAAATTGAATAATTGTTGCTAATTGCGGGGGCTACGTATGCACGAGTTGACGAGAGTCCGTGCGTAACTACTATAAATGATAAAGTTCGCGTAGTTTAGGACTCAAAGCATGAATTACTTGTGTAAATTGTATTTCTTGATTAATTAATATTAATTGATATATATATATATATATATATA
>AWOL01S0026539.1:4215-18628 GCA_000715115.1 Nicotiana otophora | reverse complement strand
GTGTCTAAGGATCTCGAGTCTATAGTATGATTGAGTATCGAGCTTTTGCAGCAAATTATGAAACGGGGCTTGGAGTACTCTGCGTTATCTTCAGGTTGTGGTGTAGCATTAGAGAAACGGAAGAAAATAACTTCGGATTCATAAAAGAAGTATCAGAATAGGTGTACCAGTTGAAGATGTAAAGAATATGAGATAATTAGAGGGTTTACAAAATAGAGTGGTCTCGTGAAATAAGGTCACTTGGGATGAGTGCGGATTTGAGTTTGTGATGTAATGAATGGGGCTATTATTATATTCTAAGTCAAGTTGAGAGTAAATTGAGAAAAGACGGATCGGCTAACAATGGTTGAATCGGCACGATGGTGGCAATGATCAGTTCCTTCAGCGCATTGAATTATGCATGTGATTGTGGCGGTACGTGTGAGCTTGATGGCCTCCGTAATTGATCTTATTTGGAGGAATTCAAGTATTATGACATGTTATGCGTAGAGGGATCCCAGAAGATTTATAGTGGTTTAGACCACTATTTGAGGCTGATATTTTCTACAGATATGGGAATTCAGTCACGTGTTGCAATGGTTCTCTTGAAATGAGTTAAGAAGAAGGTTTCTATATGATGTAGTATTTACCCTATTAGTGGTTCGAGAGTTATGATGAAATTCTTGTACCCCTGCGCATTGGCGTGGTTAAGTGCACTAAGTAGCATGGGATTCAAAAGTTGAGGATTTAAGATTTCGACAAGGATGTCATGAGCTCGGATGAGCAGGAAAGGGATTTAGATGTTTAAAGTAAAATGGTATTGTTTGTGGCATCATCTAAGGTCTATGTCAAGTGTACGAGACCTTGCGTATTGAATTGTGGATTCTACGAGACCTTGTGTATTGAATTGTGGATTCTTGATATGCTTTACAACATTAGTGTAACCGGTAGCATGTATGTGCAAACTTGTTATCTGGTGCGAAAGGTCGTGGGAGCATGTCTCACGGAAAGATTGTGTAAGAGTGACATGTAGTCACTTGATTGAGTGAAGATTGAAACCAAGTATGAAGATTGTAGTAATATCGCTGATTTGAGAATTTATGCCTGGAGGGCGCTCGTTTCATTTGGTTGTGGACTGTGAAAGTTTGTTCCGATTATGATGGCTATTCTTGTGTGTTATGGGAAAAAGGGTATTATGGATCCTTGAAAGGTTATTAGCCTAGTACGGTGCGATCATAATCGGCTTGAGGTTTGTGGATGGATTTAAATATGAATACGGGCTCTATATCAGGCCGACTGTGTTCATTGTAGCATAAAAGCTCCCTATGAGTAGTATTCGGACGTAGGATGGCGTTTCGTCATCGGTTATTTCATGTAATACTATATTGTGCCGTGTGAGTTATGAAACGGCTTGATAAATTTCTTATGTGATAAGGTTCCGCGTAGCGATGGTGTTATGTGAGCAGGATGGCTCTCGAGGTTCAGATCATATATCGCACCTTAGTTGTGCTTGAGTTTTGTAGCGTATGGCGCTATCGGTCCTTTCAGGGATGATATTATGCATTGAGCATGCTTATGTCCGATATTCGAATATTTTGTAGTAATGAGCATTTTAGCTCGGTAAGTATTTTCTTATAGGTTCTTTTTGTGCGGATCGGGTGGCACGTCGCCACGGGTATGTTGTTTGGATCGGGTTGCACGCCGCAACGGTATCATGTGTGGATCGGAGTGCACACCGCAATAGTGTGATGTTGAGTACAATCCCCTATATTCTATTTTGTGTGTTTGTGTCCTATTTTCTGAGGAAGGTTGATGACACCTTTTCAATTTTCTAATTAGTCACATGGGTTGAGAAATCCTTTTCAGAGTTCATTTTTCTTATGTATCTCAATCGAGTCTGTAGCTTATTAGCTCATTGTGGCGTCATATGAGGCTTTTTGATCATGTCTGAGGTGGTTTATTGCTTGAGTAGCTTATACTTGGTTAGATGAGATTATTGGATTCGGATTAGTGCGATCGGGTTATATGAAGTGTAATAAAGAGCAAATACCATTATTTGGTTATAATGAGGCAATGATTCTTGTCAGAAGGAGAAACTCAATAATTGTTGACTCGGCAGTTGGTTATGAATTTCTNTGAGGTGGTTTATTGCCTGAGTAGCTTATACTTGGTTAGACGAGATTATTGGATTCGGGATCAGTGCGATCGGATTATATGAAGTGTAATAAAGAGCAAATACCATTATTTGGTTATAATGAGGCAATGATTCTTGTCAGAAGGAGAAACTCAATAATTGTTGACTCGGCAGTTGGTTATGAATTTCTACACATTTCTTCCATCGTGGAAGCATTTCAAGAGTTGGAACAGGACTTATATGTATCATGAGGTGTATTGTGAATATCAAATTCGTGGAATTTTAGCTATTGTTATCGAAGGATGTTAGTATAGTCATGTGAATGATGCGGTGCATGGTCTAAATTCAACAAAGGTATGCAACCCTGTATTGGTGCATCGTGTAGTGATAGATACGACATTCATAGGTTGGAACAAGTAGGGTGGAGAATTCTGGATGTTAGAATTGGGCTCTAAGGCTTATCTGCCTAAATAAAGAGGAGAATTTTCAGATTGGCTCGAGTTAATGTGCTCAACTGGGTGTGGTAGCACGGGTAGGTGCACGAGGTGTTAAACAATAATTTTGGATAACTCTGGAACACTCCTTAGCACGTTCGAGGACGAACGCATATTTAAGTGGGAGAGAATGTAACGACCCAACCGGTCGTTTTGACTTTTAGAGCCCTGTTACCCTAAATAAAACTTCTGGTATGTGCTTTAAATGATTTATGACTTGCCGGGATAGTTGGTTCGGGATTTAGAAGTGTTTGGGTTGAAATCGGAACACTTGGTTCCTTAAGTTGGCTTTAAAAGGCCAAGTTTGACTTTGGTCAACATTATGAGTAAACAGACTCGAATCAGTGTTTTGAAAGTTTCGGTAGGTCCGTATCGTGATTTGGGACTTGGGAGTATGCCCGGAATCAAATTCCGAGGTCCCTAGCCCGAGATATGGGATTTTGATAAAACCAATTTAAAATGTTTAAGTTTAAATAGTGACCGGATGTCTAATTATGTGAAAATGACCCCGGAATAGAATTTTGATAATTCCAACAGTTCTGTATGTTGATTTTGGACTTAGGAGCGCGATCGGAATCTTATTTGGAAGTCCGTAGTGAAATTAGGCTTGAAATGGTTAAAATATAAATTTAAAGTTTGGAAGTTTGACCAGGGAGTTGAATTTTTGATATCGGGGTCAGAATCCAGTTTTGAAAATCTTCACAGCTCCGTTATGTCATGTATGACTTGTGTGCAAAATTTGAGGTCAATCGGAGTTGATTTGATAGGTTTCGACATCGAATGTAGAAGTTGGAAATTCTTAGTTTCATTAAGCATGAATTGGGGTATAATTCGTGGTTTTAGCGTTGTTTGATGTGATTTAGAGGTTCGACTAGGCTAGTATGATGTTTTAGGACTTTTTGGTATATTTGGTTGAGGTCCCGAAGGCCTCGGGTGAGTTTCGGATGGTTAACGGATCAAAAGTTGGCCTTAAAAAGCTGCTGCAGTTTTTCCTCTTCTGTTGGGCATTCTAGGCTGCGATCGAGCCCAGGTATCGAGCCAGACATCGAGCCCAGATATCGAGCTAGGTGTCGAGCCCAGGGTTGATGAGGCTCAGGCTCGAGCTTGAGATCGAAGCCACGATCGAAGGTCCAGCTCGAGGACATGNACATCGAACCCAGGTATCGAGCCAGATATCGAGCCCAGGTATCGAGCCCAGATATCGAGCCAGACATCGAGCCCAGACATCGAGCCCTGATGTCGATCCCAGGGTTGATGAGGCTCAGGCTCGAGCTTGAGATCGAAGCCACGATCGAAGGTCCAGCTCGAGGACATGATCGAAGGTAAGGCTCGAGGGCTAGGATCGAAGGCCCATGCTCGATGTCCTGATCGAAGGCACATGCTTGATGCCCTTATCGAAGGCACATGCTCGATGCCCTGATCGAAGGCACATGCTCGATGCCCTGATCGAAGGCCCAGCCTCGATGTCTTGATCGAAGGCAGGCTCTAATCCAGGTCCAGGCTCGATCCTGTGATCGAAGCCACGATCGAGGCCTAGGCTCGAGGGCCATGATCGAAGCCTCGATCGAGGCCCTGATCGAGGTCCTGTTCGAGGCCCAGTTCCGAAGTGCTGTTCGAGGTCCAGTTCCGAAGTGCTGGGCAGTGTTATATAAAGAGAACATTCGTCCCATTTGCCATTTTTGACGAACTTGAGTTTGAGCAGAGACGACTTTTGGCAGATTTTCAAGGGAAAAATATTTGGTTAAGTGATTCTAACTCGGATTTGGTCTACATATACAAGTATATCATTGTTTTTACCATAAATTAATGTTTTGAGATTTAAATTTGGAAAATTTTAGAAATCTCGTAGAAACAAAATTTTGAGATTTCGGTATCGATTCGGAGTCGGATTTGAGTGAAATTGATATGGTTGGACTCGTAATTGAATGAGTTGTCAGATTTCATAACTTTCGCCGGATTCCGAGATGTGGGCCCCACTGACGAATATTTAATTAATTTCGGAATTTGTATTAAAATTGTAGTATTTTATTATAGAGTTGATTCCTATAATTTTTAGTGATTATATCGAATTGTTTTGGCTAGATTCAAGCGAGACGGGGTTGGATAATCGTGAAAAAGGCCTTCTAGTGGGTTAAATTGGAGCAAGACAAGGTAAGCCTCTTGTCTAATCTTGTGATGGAGAAATTACCTCATAGGTGATTAAAAATTAAATAATTGTTGCTTATTGTGGGGGGCTACGTACGCACGAGGTGACGAGAGCCCGTGCGTAGCTACTATAAATGCTAAAGTCCGGGTAGATTAGGACTCAAAGCATGCATTACTTGTGTAAATTGTATCCTTTGATTAACTAATATTAATTGATATTTATGAATATATTGTGAATTACTAGATAAAGATATTAAAGGATGAAAATCTCAGATACTTGATTTTCTGCTTAAAGTATTAATTGTTAAAAGAAATTATCCTTCCTCCCGAATTTATCTCATAATAAATATACTCTCCTTCCGGAGGTACATAAGAAAATGTCCTCCTTTTTTGTGGAGCGGGCAGAACGCCTCGGCAGGATAGATCCATCTATGGATCGTGCCGCACGTCCTTCGGCAGTGTACACGAAACGCTGGATCGGGCCGTACGACCTCGGCAGAAATCGTTCTTAAAATAAATAATGATTACACGATAATTGGACAGTTTATTACAGCTTGTAAAGCTATTTGATAAATTGAAAATTTATTGAAATTGAATTGCAGCTTGTAAAGCTATTTGATAAATTGAAAATTTATTGAAATTGAATTGCAGCTTGTAAAGCTAGTTTGACAAATTGGAATTTTTATTTGAATTGAAGGAATTTAATTAATATATGGAGATTTATTTTGAATTTAAGAAATTTAATTACATTCTGCTGGTTCAATAAAATTATTGTTAACTCTGTGAATCGCGTTGATATAAATAATTTCTATTTTTATGATTTGTTTTTATTTTATTGACCCATAGTGAGTGTCATAGTCGGCCATCTCGTCTCTACTTCTTCGAGATTAGGCTTGATACTTACTGGGTACACGTTGTTTTCGTACTCATACTGCACTTGCTGCACATTTTATTGTGCAGGTACATATATGTATAGCGGCCTTGTGGGCGCAGAGGTGTGGTTAATAATTGTGGGGACATAGGTGAGCCGCATTCTATATTACGATCCGCAGCTAACAGAGTCTCCTTCAGAGTTATTATATCTTCCTGTCTAATTTGTATTCTAGACAGATGTTGTATTTTATTTTAATTCCCTAGTAAATGCTCATGCACTTGTGACACCGGGTGTTGGGATGATTATGGGTTGCACAGTATTGGAAATTTTTAAAGATATTAGTACGTATTTGGTAAATGTCATCTTCTGCTATTTAATTGGGGGAAATAACTATGACTTCAAAAATATTAAAATGAGAATTTATTTAGTATTTATTGTTGGCTTGTCTGACAGCGGTGTCCGACGCCATCACGACCTATAGGTGAAATTGGGTCGTGACAGTGGTGTACTCATACTACACTTCTATATATTTTTGTGCAGAGCCAGGTATTAGAGATATCGGAATTGAGCACAGTTAAAGCGGGATCGTAAGGATTCAAGGTAGAGCTGCTTGGTCGTCGCAGTCCCTTGGAGTCTTTTCATTTCATTGTACTATTAATTTTTAATCAAACAGTACTGTATATTCGGCCCTAGTGATCATTCCATGTATTCAGTTAGAGTTCGTGACTCAGTACTACCAGTATTGGGAGGTTGTACATTCATATTTGTCCCGCTGTTAGTTTTGGTTACTTATAATAAAAATAAAAAAATGGCTCCAAAAATATAATTGAAATCGGCTTACCTAGTCTTAGAGATTAGGTGTCATCACGACGCCTGTAGTGGGATTTTTGGGTTGTGACAGAGAGTAAAAGTAATAAAATAAAGTTTTATATTTTGTGTACTTACAATGGGTGTTGTGCCTGCTATTTATAATTTTACCTGGGGAAACAAGATCCAAGGATCAAGCTCCTCTTAAATGATAATAAAATAGTCATTGATGAACGTGTAATGGCAGGCCATGAATATAAATATTTTTTGCAGTGGTCGCTCATTTAATGCGAGTAAATATTCTCTCATGTAATAGTATCCGTTGACAAACATTCGATCTTCTCCTATCAGCTACGCTCCCTTCGAGATTTATCCGATATCGATTGCATTCATTGTATTCGAAATCGGTTATTCCTGACCTACCCTTTGCCTATCTTCGGTTCCACATATCATATTTTCATTCGACCATTTAATTTGTTATAAACCGATTTTACCCCATGCAATTCTGTTCGTTGGCTGGTTGCTAATCATAAACTAAGATAGTAATGCTCGATACATAATACACTTTGGATATGTAATAATTTGATTATTGTCGGCATATCAAACTTCTCATTTTTGAACTTGTTAGAATAAATAAGCAAGAAAGAGGATGCCAAATTTAAATAATCATGTGTTTAATGAAAATTATCATTGCATCATTATTAGATCCCAAAATGCTCGTCTTCCATAATAATTGATCCGTGACTAAGAAGGACTCTTATTTTTGCATACTGAATATGTGCACTACTTCAATACAAAAACTTTGTTATAATTTTTTCCCCTCATCTACTGTTGTTTTAAGAGAAAATTATTTATGGTCTGACCATTTAATTGCTGAGGAAATATCTTGGTATGTCGACGTTGATATTATAAGTCTCTAAAATAGGGTTTTACAGTGGTCCGTTTCCCCAGACAAAGAATAACAAACATCATTAATTTGCTACAATATGTTTATCATCTCCTAATTGACTAATGGTAGGAAACAAGAGAAGAATATCTCACGTACTTCACTTTATTCAAATGTTTAATTATTATTTCAGATGAACAACTCATTTATTGTACATTAGTTTTCCAATTAGCCGAGCTTACTGTTGAGTTTTAGAATAATGAAATGAAGTTCAGTTAGAACAAAGATGACATCACGAAAGTAGAGACATTGACAATATCATTTTAATGAATATTTATTATTCTTAATGTCGGATATATTCTTTGGATTATGATACAGTCATTGTCATCACCAATATCATCTTCAGTTCTTCTCCTTTTTGCTTTTCTGAGCATGTTTTTTTTTCTTTCTGATTTTCTGAGCATGTTGATCCTTAGCTAAATGTTGATACAGATTACTTGCTGTTGACAAAAAAGGCGCCGGTCGCCATGGTCGTGGCAAAGATTGTTTAATATTTGCTTTTGGTAGATATTCAAAATTTTGTAACTCCTATTAAATTTTTTGTCTCCAACTCTGCTATCAGATTATAAGCCATTTGCAACAAAATGTACCCTTCATTGCAAATTTGATTGGTGTCATTAGAAATAGAATAATCACTGTTGTATCCGTGAAATGAGATACTAGTGTAAAAACCATTCATATTGCCTGTAAACTAAATCATTATTCTATTACTCTTACTACTAAATACTGTTTGATTGTTTGTTCATAATGATGAAACCACAAAGTATGTCCATTGCCGCAAAAAAAAAATTGTATTTGCCATTGATTCAAATAGAATTAAATAGGCGTAATCAATAACTAGGTGTGTATATAGGTCGGATTGGTTGTGTCGGGTTTTTAAATCTATAAACCAAACCAAACCAAACCAAACCAATGAAAGTCGGGGTTTTTAATCTCGGTCTTTTTAAGATTTTTTGGTTTTCTCGGGATTTTTGGATTTTTTTTCTAGTAAAATTTTTATAGCATAAAATATATAACTTGTGCTCCAAATATTTCTTTGGTCATAGTAGTATACAACTATATAAGATATATCCTAGAAAATAACATAAAATAATATGAGATAAGTCATGACATTGTACTAAAATATTCAATACACTACTAGAAATTCGCTAAAAACCGACCAAAACAACCGACCAAAGTTGGTCGGTTATGGCCAATTACCGACCAAAACGCGACCATTAGGGTGTGGATGGTGTTTTGATCGTCGGAATGGCTTACCTGTCACGACCCGAAATTTCTCACCGACGGGACCGTGATGGCGCCTAACATTTCACTTGTCAGGCAAGCCAACGTTAGAGAATCATTAAATCTATTTCTTATTTTCATTCATTAAGTAACAATAATTAACTAAAATAAAATATAATAAGTGCGAAATATCATAAAAACTGTATTAATTACTACCACCCGAATCTGGAGTCACAATTCACGAGCATTCTAGAATTTACTACAAGTAATAGTCTGAAAGAAATACAATTGTATGAATAAAAGAAACAGTAGAACAGAAATGATAGACGAGGACTGTGGACGCCGACAGATCTACCTTGAGTCTCCGGACAGCGGACCAATAGTAAACTCTCGATCAACCAGAGTCGGTATCAAAATCTGCACAGAAAGTGCAGAGTGCAGCATCAGTACAACCGACCCCATGTACTGGTAAGTGTTGAGCCTAACCTCGACGAAGTAGTGACGAGGCTAAGGCAAGGCACCTACAATCAACCTGTACAATTTAACAATATATACACAAATAACAGGAATGAAGAACTAAACAGGAAATGTCGGGAGGAAAAACCATACTGAGGGGAATACAAGATAAAGAACTACAACAGAATGATCACCGAGTCAATCAATATACCATGAATCAACATGAATAGTGAATACTGTAAGGAAAAATGCACGGCATCACCCTTCATGCTTTTACTCTCAATCTCATCATAAAATTAATAGAAACGGCACGGCATCACCCTTCATGCTTTTACTCTCAATCTCATCATAAAATTAATAGAAACGGCACGGCATCACCCTTCATGCTTTTACTCTCAATCTCATCATAAAATTAATAGAAACGGCACGGCATCACCCTTCATGCTTTTACTCTCATATCGTGGCACGGTATCACCCTTCGTGCATTAACACTCACAAAATGGTATGGCATCACCCTTCATGCATTAACACTCATAATATGGCACGACATCACCCTTCGTGCATTAACACTCACAAATATGGCACGACATCACCCTTCGTGCATTAACACTCATAATATGGCACGACATCACCCTTCGTGCATTAACACTCACAAATATGGCACGGCATCACCCTTCGTGCATTAACACTCACAATATGGCACGGCATCACCCTTCGTGCATTAACACTCTCCCTTACCATAATACAATGCATAAATAACAATATGGAGATAGCATAACAAGTACAAACCGTACTTCAACATTTGGTTCCATAATATCAATCTCAACTTGGAATAAAAACTCAATTATCACCAGAAAATCCGTAAACATAATAAGAACGATAATTTGGATAACACTAGTATAACACGTAGTAATTTGGCATAGGAATGAGACAATGTCAGAAAAAATAGAGAAAAATGGAAAAACAGGTAAATTGGTGACGCATAGGTACTCGTCACCTCACATATACGCCGCTCACAAGAATTTCACTTAGCAAGTAATTTAAGGTTCCTAATTCCCTAAAGTCAGGGTTAGACACAACACTTACCTTGCTCTGAAGGCCACTTAATTCTCAATCACAGCTTTTCCCTTGGAATTCAACTCCATACCACTCGTATCTATTCAAAAATGACACAATAATATCAAATTTTGCTAAAGGAATCAATTACATTGCATAAATTTAGATTTCCTAAATTTTCCTCCAAAAAGTCAAAAATCGACCCCTGGCCCGCTTGGTCAAAACCCGAGGTTCGGACCAAATTCCATTTACCCATTCACCCCCGAGCCCGAATATATAATTGGTTTTGGAATCCGACCTCAAATTGAGGTCTAAATCCCCAAATTTCCGAAATCCCTACTTTCTACCCAAAACTCCTAATTCTACCATGAAAACCTTAGATTTGTAGTTGAAATCTTGTAAAATGTAGTGAAATATTGGAAGAAACCAGTTTAGAATAACTTACCTAAGATTTGGGGAAGAGATGGTCTTTGAAAAATCGCCTTTTGTGTTTTAGCTCTTGAAAATTTGGGAAGTATATGAAAATTCCCGTCCAAAAGTTATTTTGTTCAGCTGCAGACGTCGCATTTGCGACCTGAGCTTCGCAAATGCGAAGCTCACAATTGCGAAGGGGCTATCGCAATTGCGAAGCCTTCACAATCCCACTGCCATTCGCAAATGCAAGGAAAGTGTCGTAATTGCGATCACTGACCTCGCAAATACGGACAAAATATTGCATTTGCGATCTATACCCCTCCCAGACTCCCTTCGCAAATGCGAAGAAAAGTTCGCATTTGCGAACACAGGCTGGCCCAGCTTCTCTTCGCATTTGCGATGAGAAGTTCGCAAATGCGACCTCAGCAGTGATCGCAAATGCCAACCATGACCTCGCATTTGCGAGGTCTGAGGCCTGCAACACAACTGAAGCACACCAGCTATTTGTTTCTAAGTTCAAATCACTTTGTAGCCTATCCAAAACTCACCCGAACCCTCGGGGCTTCAAACCAAACATGCACGCAAGTCTAAATATATCATACGAACTTGCTCGTGCGATCAAATCGCACTTAAAACTACGAATTTAGTATCAAATCAAATACAATTCTCAAGAACACTTTAAAATGTTTATTTTCTCAACTGGACGTCCGAATCACGTCAAATCAACTCCGTTTCTCACCAAATTTCACAAACAAGTCTTAAATATCATAATGAATTTGTACCTGGCTCCGGGACCAAAATACGGACCCGATACTAACAATGCCAAATATCAATCAATTCTTAAAAATAAATAATTTCCAAACTTTTAATTTTCATCAAAAATTCATAACTCAAGCTAGGGACCTCCAAATTCGATTACGGGCATACGCTCAGGTCCCATAATTCGATACGGACCCACCGGGACCGTCAAAGTACGGATCCGGGCCAGTTTACCAAAAATATTGACCTAAGTCAACTAAAATTAACTTTTAAGGCAAAAATTCTTATTTTCATTAGTTTTCAACATAAAAACTTTCCGGAAACCTGCCCGGACCGCGCAGGCAAATCGAAGAGGGTAAAAATGAGATTTCTAAGGCTTAAGAGCACCAATTCGAGTTGTAAAATATAAGATGACCTTTTGGGTCATCACATTACCGACCAAAGTTGGTCGAAATGTACCGACCAAAGTTGGTTGGAGTGTACTGACCAACTTTGGTCGATAGCTTAAAACGACCATCTGACAAGTTTAAGTACTTACCGACCAACTTTTGTCGGAAACATTTTATTAATTTAATTTTTACCGACAAAAGTTGGTCGGTTTAACTAAATTATGTTTTTTTTATTAATTATTAAAATTTCAAAAAAACACCGACCAACTTTGGTCGGTAATTGAAAATATATATTTTTTTAAAAATAATTAAAATTAAACATTACCGACCAACTATGGTCGGTAACCTCAACAGTGCAGGCAAAATACCGACCAAAGTTGGTCGGTAATGTTGAATTCTGGGAATTCAATATTCATTAATCGACCAACTTTGGTCGATATTTTGGAATAAATGTTTTTATTTATTAAAAATCGACCAACTTTGGTCGTTTTTTCTAGGTTTAATTTTGGCATAAAATGCCTGTTTTGGCAGCTACACCACCTGCCAGCATACCAATACACCTAACAACAACAACAACAACAACAGCCAAAACATTCAATAAATACTTTAAAACTAACAAATTAAAGTTTAATCGAACATAAAAATCCAAAACCAAATTAAAACTAATTACAACTAGTTCAAAACTGGTTTTATTTGTCTAGTTCAAAGTATATAAAAGTCAAGGGGTGTTTTCTATAACATCCTCATCACCGTCTGATGAACTTTCATTTACAAGACGGTATAGAGAACGGTCTTGTAAAGGACGGGAAGAACGATCACGGGGAGGATGGGAGCAACGATCACGAGCAGGACGGGAGGAACGATCACGTGGAGGTCGACCCTCTGGAGATGACTCACGAGATTGGGGCAACGGAAAAGCTCCACTAGATATGAGAGTTCTGATCTGAGCTTGCATGCCAAGGAATTGAGCATCTCTAAGCCTTTCTCTTTCCTTGGCCGCTTCTAGCTCGGATGTGAGCTTTGTCACTGTCTCCCGCATAGCGGAGAGGCTCTCCCTATTAAGTTGCTCGCCTTGCGAGGAAGTCCCTATTCCTCGCATTCCACACTTATAGCGATGGAAGTTTTTAGTAGGAAGCCCGTATACCTTCCCCCATTTTGGACCGCCAACAGACTCCAACCATATTCTTTCAGCATCCTCGTCCGAAGGTTGGGTTGGCTCACCCGATTCACCAGCTGGATGACTACGGATGAATTCCTCCACGTTACTTTAATAGCGACCCTATATTATGTTAAATTAAATCAGTATTTCAAAATTGTTATAAAAGTAAATTATAATACTTAAAAAAAATTGAAAGCTTACATATGCAGTCGAGGCCCGGTCCTCGAACCACCTATCTTGATCCCCCTCTTTCTTCTTCTTCACAATATACGTCTCCTTGAATAGCTCATCATGACTCATTGGACGCTCATACTTCTTTTCCTGAAAACAAATTAGTTTAGTTAATAAACATAATAGATATACTTAGAAAAGTAAAATAATTTAAGCAATTATGTACCAAACGTCTTTTTATTGTCCCTAGGTTGATCGAACCTCCAGTGTGCAAGGAGCCTCCCTTCTCGGATGCGCGAGCTTTCTTTCCTTTTTCGCTCCTCTCTAAGAACTCTTCGGTAAGCCATTGCCTTTGCAAATCATTCCACAAATTCTCAAGTAACCAGCCAGGCCTCTTGTTCTTCTTTCTAGCATCCGAGAAAGCATCCGCCAATCTCTTGCGAGCTTTATGATGAAACTTTGCAGCCACCTCCGCGCTATAGCGGTCTTCCCATACACACTGGCTCTGTATTTCAAAAGTTAAATATTAGATGAAAACATCATAAATATAATTTATTAAACTGTTTAAAAGAACATTTATACCTTAAATTGATTGAAAATTTGCTCCTTCAGTGAGAATGGGCAATCAGTCCAAGTCGAATAAGGGCCATCATGTTTTCCTAATTACACCAATTTATATCCTAAAAGTTCAATTCATATCCAAAAGGTCCAATTCATATCTTAAAAGTTCAATTCATATCCTAAAAGTTTAATTCACACGAACAAATCCTAAAAAATAAAATTTCAATTCATATCCTACGAGTTTAAACATAAACGAACTAAACTAAAGAAATTCAACACATACCCTAAAAGTTCGATTTACAAGAACAAATTAATTTATTCTACAATTATAAATTAATTATATCTTTTTTAGTTAATTCAAGATAATTATTTTTTCCTAATTATACCAATTTATATCCTAAAAGTTCAATTCATATCCAAAAGGTCCAATTCATATCTTAAAAGTTCAATTCATATCCTAAAAGTTCAATTCACAAGAACAAATCCTAAAAACTAAAATTTCAATTCATATCCGATGAGTTTAAATATAAACGAACTAAACTAAAGAAATTCAACACATACCCTAAAAGTTCGATTTACAAGAACAAATTAATTTATTCTACAATTATAAATTAATTATATCTTTTTTAGTTAATTCAAGATAATTATTTTTTCCTAATTATACCAATTTATATCCTAAAAGTTCAATTCATATCCAAAAGGTCCAATTCATATCTTAAAAGTTCAATTCATATCCTAAAAGTTCAATTCACAAGAACAAATCCTAAAAACTAAAATTTCAATTCATATCCGATGAGTTTAAATATAAACGAACTAAACTAAAGAAATTCAACCCATACCCGAAA